>WSTJ01001190.1:0-14527 GCA_019623705.1 Ceratobasidium sp. 428 | reverse complement strand
GCTTTCGAGACGAGGCACAAGTGAGTGTGAAAGAAATCTGGCATCAAAGATTGTCAAGGTAAGTCTATACGCCCGCCTATGGCTCTTTCGGTATTAGCGCCTTATTGATTAAATTAGATGCTCGGATTTCACGCGCTTGCAGTGACTCAGGCGGGCGCATATATCAGCGCTTTAGACTATCGCCTAGACGAATATTTTGAGCAATGTCTTAAAACCAACTCGCCCCTGGAAAAATGCGCGCTGAAAAACATCCCAATAGATCACGATTATCCTCTGGGACTCTACGCTACCTGGATGCTCAGCTATGAAAAGCTTTCTTCCGAGACTCTGCAACTTCTGCACTACTTTGCTTTTATGCAT
The DNA here is from genome assembly GCA_019623705.1 of Ceratobasidium sp. 428. Lineage (NCBI taxonomy): Eukaryota > Fungi > Basidiomycota > Agaricomycetes > Cantharellales > Ceratobasidiaceae > Ceratobasidium > Ceratobasidium sp. 428. Next base: position 14,167 of record WSTJ01001190.1, on the reverse strand, counting down.
CACTCTGGCATAACAGAAGACATATTTCGTGTTGCCTATAATCGAATTTACCATCAAGGCCAGATTTCGGAGAGCTCGCTTCCCTCGTTCCTGTGCCAGTTCGAAGATCCAAACGCAGCTGGAGCTTGGTCTTCGCTAGCATTTCGAGATGCAACGATGGAAGCTCGAAATTACTGTTTGATCGAGTATAACCGGCAGGCTGGCGTCTACTCTATTCATCCTTTGGTACATCAATGGATTCAAAAACTGGCCCCTGCCAATGTAGTCAAATCCGTCGCTGGGCTCCTCGCACTCTGTGTATGTGAACAGACGAAGCTAGACGACTTTGATTTCGGTCGTACTTTACTGCCTCACATCGATGCGCTACCTGAAGCACAAAAGGTTGATCAGAGCTCTGCCTCACAATTCTCTTTGGTTTACCGTGAAGCGGGGCGCTGGACTGATGCTCAGAACCTCGAAGAAACTGTTCTTAATCACAGAAGGGAGAGATTGGGCGAAGTCCATCCTGAAACCTTGAACAGTATGCACAACCTAGGGGCAATCTATCGCGAACGAGGTCGATGGGAGCAGGCCGAACAAATGCTGAAGAAGGCTATGGAATTGAGGAAGAAACTTAACGAGAACAGTGCTAAAGCCATTGATAGCGCAAACCAGCTAGCGTGGGTCTATCTTGAGCAGAGAAAATGGGAGCCCGCTCGCATTTTGGAGGAAGAAGTTCTTCAGACAAAACGCTATGTAAAAGGCGAGAATGACACCCAGACTCTGGAAAGTATGGGCCAACTCGCTTGGGCATATTGGGGCCTGAACCGATTCTCAGACGCGCAACGTCTCGAAGAAGAGGTTGTTGAAGCAAACAAACGTTCCCTCACAATAGGGGTAATCGGACTTACTGATTCTGTCGAAACTTCGGCTTTGAAACTTTGGTCAAAACTTGGGCCGTTGTTCGTGCTGAAGTTTCGGGGTCAAAATTTCATGGCTGGTTGAAACTTCAGATGCATCTGGACCCGACATGATATACCCAAATCGTATAGCTAATGGTATTATATAACACTTCCTCTAAAGAACCTAGAGCATAGATACAAGCATCCTAGGCTCACCAGACCTTTGAAAACTGAGAATCAGCAAGCGCATTCATGGCACAGAATCAGTAGAATCGACAGGTAATCGGACTTGATTATGAAACTTACCTAATTCTTTTCAGAGCTTCAGTCGCCAAGAATCAACGAAGTTTCGAAAAAATCAGTCAAGTGCGATTACCCCTAATAAACCATCCACGCACTCTACAGAGCATGCACAACTTGGCGGCGACCTACAAGGCGAATGGTTTGCTAGATAAGGCGGAACTCTTAGCTAAAGAAGTCCTCGATTCTCGATCAAATCTCTTAGGAAAGCATCACCCACATACTTTGGTAACGATGTGCACTCTAGGAGGAGTTTATACCTCTCAGGGTCGACTATCCGACGCAGAGGGGCTATTGGAAGAGGTAGTTGAATTTAGGTCTAAAATATTATGCAAAAACCATCCACATACACTTTCTAGTATGCATCATTTAGCAACTATCTATGCTCGACAGGAGCGGTGGAAGGAAGCGGAAGGATTGATGACTGGAGTGTTGGATCAATAGAAAGCTCTTGGGCTCGATGCTCATTTTCTTCTAACTCACCACAATCTGGCTCTTATGTATGCGCATCAGAATGATTGGTCGAAAGCTCTGGAGTCGATGAGAAAGGTTGTAGCGGGAAGGAAGGAGAAGCTTGGCGAGAAGGATCCGGACACGGTGGCCAGTATTGAGTGTTTGAAGGAGTGGGAGGCTGCAATCGATACTTCTCGGAGAAATTCACCGAAAAGTTGTTACATTTTGTTATCTGTATTAGTACCTGTCTTGGCTTGTTTCTTCTGGATGATAATGAGGCATGCATCCTAAATGTAAACTGTCTGCTATCTATTTTCCTACCTGTGGGCCCCTCAGTCCATAGGCTCGTCTCTTTTTGTTTACCGCGCTGGAGTTTGAGGGAGGAATCGCATGATTATTGATTATCGTGAGCGACAATATCCCGCCATAATTTCGATTTTTGGAGGAGCGAGGAAGTATATGTGCCCTGCATGTGCGATTGAGGAGTATTGCCATTCTTGGCGATATGAGTGATTTGTAATCAAGTTGAGCATAGGCGGCGGTGTGGCGGTGACCAGCCACAACTGTTCCTCATTACCACCCCATCCGGAATTCTTAAATATGAGCTAAATGCTTTTGTCATTAGGGATTTTCACAGTCGGCGAAACTGGGGCGCAACTGGTACCTTAAATGGACCCTAATTCACGTTGAGTGCCACTAGTTGAGCCAATTCTGGCCCTCCTCTTCCCTTAGCCGAGCCTGAAAAAACTTCCTCTGACCCATGAGAATATATTCCGTATAAGTCTCATGTAAATAGTGCGCATATATTAGAGATATAGACACCATCGTCCAGCGCCACAATATATAAAGGCGCTTCTCAGAATGGGTTCACTCATGTGTGCGCACGCAGTAGTATATAAAATTTTCGCAGAAATGGGTGAGCGTGCCATACATCCGCAGGCGTCTACATTGTGGCTATTCACCCGGGGCCCGGTCGCGACGGGTGGCTGTGGCAGCGCGTCGGTGCAAGTTTGACAGTAGCGCGCCAATCAATGTGACCTTACAAGTTAAGTGCTCACCCGAAAGCACATGCTCAGCGGGCTGCGCCTGGTCTTGGCTGCTGCGGTGACACGGAAGTTGGATACCAAGCCAAGCTCTGGCGTGAGAGTAGGCATGCCACTGGCGCCGGTGTTGTGGCTCGGTACTTGCTGTATTTCAAGCTCTACAGGCCGCACAACATCTCGCCACTAGAACATAAGGGTGGGCCGCGGCTCCAATGCCTTCTTCCGGCTTTGACAACACCGCCTCATCAACGTGACCACTTGCAACTTGCTTCCAGCCACGACTGTCCCTCTAGCACACTGTACGTAGAACAAGAGGTCTCGGAATGTTAGTCAAGAAAGATAATAAGAGGGGACGATCCCTTGTATCATTCGGTATGGATGTTCAAGTTTCTAGACACTTATTGTTTGCTAAGACTGAAGGCTGATGATTGAGATGGCGGCGGGGTCGGCGTTTTATCCTCATTGCTCATTCTACGAGAACTCATGTACCGAATTCAGTACGATCTGAAGCTAAGTGAACCACCTCGTCCTTGCGACTGCTTCGATATGATCGCCGGGTGCGGGTTTGGAGGGTGAGCGTGGATATAAATACTTTTATCATGGTTCGACTGCTTACGTTGATACAAAAGATTGGTTGAAATAATGCTCGGAAGACTATACATGTCGGTGGACGAAGCAATTGCGTCCTTTCTCTCAATCACGGTCGATACTTTCTCGGAAAAGAGATGGAGGGCAGGGAATTCCAGGACGAAGCATTTGGAAAAGGCTATCGCAAACCTAGTACACAAGTATGCGAAACAGGAAACCCCCTGCATGGTTGATACCGAGAGCGATGCGTTCGCCTGCAAGACGTGGGTAATTCACAGCTAGCATATATGCACTCGTGTGGGCTGAATCAATTTCTAGGTTTGTATGTGTGGCATACGGCCATAACCTAGGTGGCGTCGAGCGTCTACGTACCTACGAGGGCACAAAAAACCAAGCACCAAACTATACCGTTGAGGAAGCTTTACTGGCCACCACTGCGATCCGTGGAATTTTCGAACCTCGAGTGGTTCAAGAAGCTACGGGACTCAGTTCTGTCTACGTTGCAGCCGACCTTGCCTGCGGCAATCCCATCAATCTATTACTAGAAGAGGCGCGGGACGTTTTTCCAGGCCAACATATTGCATGTATCATTAGCTTTGGATCGGGTCATCCTCGAGTGGCCAGTATCTTGGACTCGGAGTCGAACTTTATTAAAAATCCGGGGGAGCTAGTTACCATCCTGGAGGGAATGACAAAAGATTGCGAGAAGACTGCTCAGGATATTCACTCGCGGTTTCGGGAAATTGATGGTTTTTACTTTCGGTTCAACGTTGATCAAGGCATGCAATCTATTCGTGAATCCGACTACCAACAAACGTCTACAATCCAGGCTCATACTAGAGCCTTTATTTTGAGAATGGGCGAAGCTGGTGCTACTCGACTCGACTCGGCGGTGCGGGCAATCGTGGAGCGAAAGGAAACTGTAACTGCGTTCCACCTCAGTAGGCTCATGATCAAGCTTTCTTTATAATCATATTAACGAGATTCTGCTCATAGCTGGAACCGTCCGTGCTGTGTCGGATCCGGGTAGAATCCAACCATGCCCACCTCCATCTCCTAACTTTACTGGTAGAACGAACGCTCTTCAAATGTTGCTGAAATACTTCACGACGCCATCGCACATTCAGCGTTCGTTTGTACTTTATGGCTTAGGAGGATCAGGCAAAACCCAGATTGCACGAATGTTTATTGAACAGTATCAACGCCAGTGAGTTAAACACCGTTTTCTAAATTATTATCGTGAACCATAGTCATCGTTCGACTAGTTTCTCGGAGGTGTATTATATCGACGCTACATCCACGCCAATCATCGAATTATGCTTCAAGAATATCGCACGAGCTAAGCACGTAGGCCAGACCGTTGAGGATATATTCTGCTGGCTCAAGGGGCAAAATACCAACTGGATGATCTACTATGACAATGCGGACAGCCAACTCGATCTCCGCCGCTACTTTCCGAACTGCCAGTATGGAAACTTACTCATCACAACAAGGAACAAAAACTTCGTTACTTATTCGCGTGATCTGGGTCACAATACCCAGTGTCAATATGCAGTCTCTGGGATGTCGCCTAGAGACGCAGAGAGTCTCCTTTTGAGGCTTTCAAGGCAAGGAACGGGCGAATCCGAGAGAAACCAGGCTTTCAAGGTCGTCGAGGTACGTTCGCACTTTCACACGTTCGTGTTAGTTCTTTCAGTACTGACGTATCATTCCACTAGATGCTTGGATTTCATGCGCTTGCCATCACACAAGCGGGCTCATATATTAGCATTCAGGACTATCGCTTAAACGAATTTGTCGAACAATGCCTTGCAACCGACAGACTCCTAGAAGAATGCATACCAGCCAAAGTTTTGATAGATGATGACTACCCCCGGAGGCTCTATGCTACTTGGATGCTTACCTACGAGAAACTTGCACCTGACACTTTGACGCTTCTCCACTATTTTGCCTTCATGCATCACACTGGGATTACTGAGAGCATATTTAGCGCTGCTCATGATCAAATTTACCATCAAGGATATATTCTAGATGGCCCCCTCGTTTCGTTCTTGTCCCAGTTCAATCAACCAAACGATACGCCGCCCACGACTTTCACCTGGTCCTCGTCGGCATTTCGAAACGCGACAATGGAAGCCCGAAGCTATTCCTTAATCGAGTACGATCGCCAAGCTAGTACCTATTCTATTCATCCTCTGGTGCATAGATGGATCCGAAGGCTAGCCCCTAGGGATTTCGCCAAGTCAACCGCAATGCTCTTGGCGTTCTGCGTGCGCAGACAGTATGGGATTGATGGGTTTACCCTCCGCCGTGCATTACTACCTCATATTGATGCGTTACCTGAAATACAAAGGGCTGATTCGAGTGTTGCTGAGCAGTTCTCGAGTGTTTATCGTGAAGCTGGACGCTGGTCTGAGGCTGAGAACCTTGGGGAAATCGCTTTCAACTATCACAAGGAGAAGTGGGGTGAACATCATCCTGAGACCTTGTCCAGCATGCACAACCTAGGCATCTTATATCGCGAACAGGGCCGATGGGAACTAGCTGAGCAAACGCTGAGAAAAGTCATGGAAGCGAGGAAGAAACTTCTAGGGGAAAATACCGCCATGGTTATGGACAGCGCAAACCAGTTGGCCTGGGTTTATCTAGAACAGAGCAAATGGGAGATTGCTCGTGTTCCGGAGGAAGAAGTTCTTGAAGCACGAAGACGTACGAAGGGTCAACTTGATACCGAGACTCTCGAAAGTATGAGCCGACTTGCTTGGGCGTACTGGGGCCTGAAACGTCTCTCGAATGCGCAACGCCTCGAAGGGGTGGTTGAGGCAAGCAAACGTCTTCTCACAACAAACCACCCGCGTACTTTAAAGAGCATGCACAACTTAGCATTGACTTATAAGGCGAACGGTTTACTAGATCAGGCCGAACTCTTAGCTGAGGAGGTGCTCGGCTATCGGTCACAGCTCTTGGGAAGACATCACCCGCATACTTTGGCGACCATGTGCAATCTAGGGGGGATCTACTTGTCTCAGGGTCGACTATCCGATGCGGAGGAGCTACTGGAAGAGGTGGTAGAATTTAGGTCTAGAATTTTATGCAAGAACCATCCAGATACGCTTTCGAGTATGTATCATTTGGCGACTATCTATGCTCAGCAGGAGCGGTGGAAGGAAGCGGAAGGATTGATGACCGGGGTGTTGAATCAACAGAAGGCGCTTGGGCTGGACGTGGATTTTTTGCTAACTCGCCACAACCTGGCTCTTATGCATGCGCGTCAAAACAACTGGCCTAAAGCTTTGGAGCTGATGAGAGAGGTGGCAGAGGGAAGGAAGGAGAAGCTTGGCGAGAAGGATCCGGATACGGTCGCTAGTATTGAGTGTTTGAAGGAGTGGGAGGTTGCGATCAATACTTCTCGGAGAAAATCGCCAGTATCTTGCTTTATTTTGTTATCCACATTAGCGTCCATCATAGCTTGCTTCCTCTGGTTGGTAATGGTGCGTGTATACTATCCGTAAAACCGTCTGCTATCTACCTTCCTTCCCGTCAGTGTCAAAGTCCATTGGCTAGTATCCTCTTGTTCGCTACACTGGAAGGTTTTGGGAGGATGATTCATGGTTATCGATTATCGCAAGCGACAATGCACCTCTATAGATCCGGTTTCTGGTCGATCTTATCCATGTTTTCCTTGGTGTATGCTTCGTTAGATGCTGTAATTGTTAGCCCAGAGTTACCGCGTATTTTCTCAAACGTAAGAGCTATATGCGTTGGACCCTAGTGATTTTTTCCTTAAAAGCCACGAGGTTTCACTAGAGCATAAATGGGCTCAACCAGTGCTTCAATTGGTGCCTCAACTTGGCTCTAACTCGAGTTTGAGTGCCGCTAGTTGAGCCAACGGTGACCCTTTCCCCTCAACTGAATGAACCTAAAAGGCTCACTGGCTCGTGAGGCATCGTTCCATATGGATCCAATGAGAACGGCGCGCATATAGTCTAGATACTCATGAGTCCTGACCCTCAGCGCAAAATTGCTGCGATAACTCCGAGCCCGAGTGGGGTCTGGTTGAAGTAATCGTTTCGGTCCGGTTTATTTACAGTTGCGAACATCCCTCTTTTGGTTAATATAGCCATATGATTGTGCGTTTTCGAGATTATATAACGGACTTGGTTGTACGGTACATCGTTGTCTGACTTGGCTCGATGACACCATCATTTGACCTTGTTGTGACTAAACCTGACAAAGCGTTTCCGGGCCTCGAGGCGTGGCTGCGATTCTACCTCCACACCCAATCTTCCGGTTTTCTTTTTATATCTTTCATTTTCCCGATACGAAATCATTTAGACTCGTCGACTCCTATGTTGAAGTCATCCCCTTTATTCGTGACGTCTTCCGCCATGTTTAAATTTATTGTTTCTTTCCCGCTCCCGCGGGTTCTCGCTACGCCGCTCACATATGGAGTATAGCCCCGCGGCCTAGGCTGTGCGATGCCCCAGACTTTTGCCTCGCGGCAGGTGCAAGCTCTAACACGAGGTAGATCATCAACATTTGGTTTTATAGGGGAGCAGGGGTGGTCTCTCTTCGTTTACGTCTCTCGCGACTTGGTCCTGTTTGGATCTTTCTCACCGGTTTCAATTTTTTATATCTCTTCCTGCGTTATCTCTTGTGCCTCTCTTCGCTAGTGTTTTTCTCACCGAGCAAATATGCCTGCGTCGCTCATGTATGCCGCCACCCGTTCGCTCTGGTTGGATGTTTACTTACCAATAAATGTATTCTCACAGGTCTGACGAATCGCTTTCTCCCCCTGCTCGTGCTTATTCGTCGCTCTCGATGCATCATCCGTCGACAACCTCGACGGCTGCCTCGAGCCGCGCCACATCTCCCATGCCAATCGTGGCCCCCAACAAAGCTAGACGCCGCCCATCAGTCACACGATACAACACCACAGGGAACTCGCTCTCACCTCCACGCACTCACAGCAGTGAATCTGCGCTTTTGTCCAAAGTACTCGCAGAGGAAGACCGACTCATTGCGAGGCTGCGAGAACAAGTGTCCGAGCTAGCGACGGAGCTCCGGGTCCGAACTGATGCGCTCGAGAGTGCGTACGAGCGTGTCGGGAGTGCGGATAAGAGGACCGTTGAGACGCATCAGAAATATTTGGCTGAAGCTTCAGCGCGTGCGGCTGCCGAGAGCGCGACTCGCAGGGCCCAAGACGAAACGAGACGCGTACAACTGTTATTGGACGTCGCCAAAGGCGAACTCGAAAGATCCAAACGAGAGATTGAACATCTCGAGGCGGAAAAGGCCGAAGCTGAGGGAGCGGCTGGAAGGGCGCGGGCTGTGGCGAGGGAGTTGAAGCAGACGATGAGGGTGAACAAGGCTCGAGAGCATGGGCTCGCTGAAGGACGGGCCGGGGTTACGGACATTGAGGAGCGGTTGCACAAGGAGGAGATGGCGGCGGCCGTCAAAGCGGCGTTTGAGAAGGGCCGAGCGGAAGGAGAGGCGAGTGCGACTATGAAGGCTTTGGCTGCGTTCGATAAGCTCATGGAGGCGGACGAGTTGAATGAGTGGGACGAAAAGGCCAAGGCGAATACGAGGCAGGAGATTGGAGTGAGTTATCAAGATGTTTTATTTGAGAATGGTGGTTGACGATACACTATTTAGGACTCCTCAAAATTACCAGAACCCAAGACTAGCGACATGTACCGGGCCAAGTCGCCCAGTCCACCTAGTCCGCCTCGTCGCAAGTGGTCTATAAGGCGAACCCCTTCATAAACGCTTACAATAATATCTGGACTGTTATAATTATTGTGAACCCCCGCTATCGTACTCTGTACTGTCTCATTTATAGGATCAATTAGTTGTGACTTGTGTTGTAGAGTTGTGTGTATAGACAATATATATCATATTCGATGCTCACAAATTGGATCCGGACCTCAAGACGTCACTCGGACTCAATTTCCTGGCTCCCTCCCTCCCACCACACCAAGCATGTCCTCTCCCCACCGTGTATCACCCGAGGCAATGCTCTCTTCGTCGCCACGCTCGGTTAAAATTGATACTGATGCTGCCAACTGGCCGTATCGTACCGGTTCCGGTAACTCTGACGATCCACGGCACTCACCAACTGCGATGCGCCGAGGAGTTACTATCGCCGCCGTAGACGATGCCAACGCACTGGAGAGACAGCGGAGAATGGACGAAGATTCAGCTATGCAACTTTGTGAGTATTACTAAATATTACTATTTTTTTCTCTAATCGTTCGCTTATCGACCATAGCCCGTGCACGTAGTGCAAGCATTGCTCAAACACAGCGTCCTTCAATCTCGTATTCGCACTCGCACCCACACTCTCATACGTTACCTCATCCTCACCCCCACTCGCATTCTACTGGATCCCCACACCACGAACACGAAGGGATGCTCTCAATGTTGTCTCCACATGAGGAGGAAGAGGTTCTACGGGCCCAAGGCGTAGTACACGATCCAGACGGCGAGAATAGCATTGCTGGTAGCTCTCACCAGCACCACTCCGACACACACGATCTACTTACGAGCATGAACCTCGGCATGGCCCACTCTCACCAGTCTCTCCCTCGTCGCCATCTTGGCAACATGGATATCATCGATGATGTCCCGCCTGAGCCGTTCTTCCCTCCTGCGGGACCTCTCTATCCTGCTCCAGATCCGAGGTACGCTCCCTCTTTTGAGCGTCAGGCTCAACAGGGGTTCGCTCGCTCCAAGTTCGACTTCTCGCACTTGGAGACGTTTGCGATCGCCGAAAAGGAAGCGTTGGGTCTGACGACGAGGGCGAATACTAACGAGCTTCGGAAACGCTTGGTCGGGCTGGCGAATGGTAACGGGAACGCGCACGAGGCGCCGAACGGTGTGACTTTCCAGTCTGAGGGGAACGGCGAACTCTCGACGGGTGAAGGGGAACTTATTCCGGGTTTACAAGACATACTGTCGAGCGCCGGAACCGAGCCATCGTCTACTTTTGTTCGAAAACGACAGCGAAAGCTCAGCCAGAGCAATACGGTCAACCCACGTCGACAAGGCAAGCTTGCACTGTTTGAAGGTGCGCCCCCTCCAACAGACGTAACACACCTACCAGAGGGCATCGCAGGTGGCGTTGGGGTAGGTGTAGGAGGGGCAGGGGTACCATCTCATACCGGACACGATAGACCGTATCGGTTCTCGTTCTATTCGAACAGATGGCCATCGACAATTCATGCCAGGTCACTGAGCGAACTGCCGGCGGATGGACAGTCTTTCGAAGATCTGTTCATGGGTGGAGGAGACGAAAGTGCATTGGCTGAGGGAGGAGGCTCTGGGGGGGCAACGACAACGGCAAACGGGACGGGCAGCGCTGGGAAGTCTACACCAATGCCTGTGCCTAGCACTACCAGGCCGGGAGGCGCAACGCCCGAAATGATGGATGAGAAAAGCAGAGTCAGCGGAAGAGGGAACGGAGCGGGCGTCGCAAAGGAGGACGAGGAAGTGGACACGTGGTGGCTGGATGTTCTGTGTCCGACGAACGAGGAGATGGGTATGCTGAGCAAGGTGAGTCTGGTCGTAGTGCGAGTATTAGCATTGTAACTAACTGTTTGGCTAGGTATTCAATATCCATCCGCTTACAACGGAAGATATCCAGATGGAGGAGACTCGAGAGAAGATCGAGCTGTTCAGGAACTACTATCTGGTGAGAGAACGTTCTATTTATAGCCTCGACTCTTCCACAGATCCGAGTCACTCCTCCGCATTCGAACGTACCCTCAACTCCATGCCTCGCCCAAAAGATGTCTATTTATTTCGTGTATACATACTTACCTGCCTTGAGTAGGTCTGTTTCCGAGGTTTCGACCAGGATCCGTACAGCCCGACGCACCTCGAGCCTCTCAATATGTACATCATTGTGTTCCGGGAAGGAATCATATCGGTACGCCTTGCATACTTCCTGGCGGGTGTTCATTGGCTTATTTATAATAACACACTCCTACCTGTCTACCTTCACTTCCAAACTCCGCGACCTACATATAGTTCCACTTCCGCGGCACGCCTCATCCCCAGAACGTTCGTCGACGCATCAAGCAGCTCAAAGACTACATCTCGGTCACGTCAGACTGGATCTCGTATGCGCTCATCGACGACATCACCGATGCGTTCGGCCCGCTGATCCAAGGGATCGAGTACGAGGTCGATAGTATCGATGAGATGGTGCTGATACTGAAGGATACAGATCAGACTGACATGCTGAGAAGGTGAGCTTACGCCGAGTGGGTATATGCAATAGGATGAAACAATGTGTATGACCATTTAGGATCGGAACGTGTCGAAAAAAGGTGATGGGACTGCTGAGGCTGATGGGTAACAAGGCGGACGTGGTCAAGGGATTGGCGAAGCGGTGTAACGAGAACTGGAGCGTTGCACCCAAGTCTGATATCGTACGTTTGGTTTAAGCAGACCTAGTGTACGTGACATTAACTCTCCTTTGTAGGGCTTATATCTGTCGGATATTCAGGTACGTTCTATCCCTATGTGTTAAAACTATCTATCTCATACTGATATATGGTACTTCGTAGGATCATTTGATCACTATGACCCAGAACCTGAACCACTACGAGAAGATCCTATCCCGCTCACACTCCAACTATCTCGCCCAAATCTCTATTGAAATGACGGACGCCAACAACCAGATCAACGACGTGCTATCCAAGCTCACTGCGCTCGGTACTGTGCTTATCCCGATGAACTTGGTTACCGGTACGCTTTTCGTATTTGTGCGTTCTGAAAACCTTATGAACTGTGTGGATAGGTCTGTGGGGCATGAACGTGCACGTGCCAGGTCAGGATATTGAGGAAGGATATACCTGGTTCTTGAGGTTCGTTCTCAGTACATATGTCTAATGTTCAGCAACTAACAAATCGTTTTGTAGCATCATTGGCGCGCTAGTTGGGTTTGGAATTATTGGCTCGTACATCACGTATAAGCTGATGAGGAGCTCGTAAGCGGGTATGATTAGCTTCTGGGGTTAGACGTTCGTGTTTTTGTTCGTTTGCTTTGAGTGGTTCATGTAGGTAGAGATGCGCACGGGAGCAGTTCTTGTATCTACGATTTGGAATGGTACCACGCACGGATATATGCTACATTCCAAGGTGCCAACTGAAATTTGCCAATAAAGGATAGAGAGGGGTCTGGGTGGGACAGTGGAGCGAAAACGAGGTATGCGCACCAGCAACATTTGAAAATTCTCGCCTTCAGCTTTACTATATGCTATTCGGAACTTGCTGAAGATACATCTGGCTGCGACGTTGGATGTGCCGTAACTTGAAGTTAACCAGACATCTCTGCGTTTCACCCACGTGCGGATACCACATGTTGCACCGCATATAATAAGCGTTTAGCGTTCCACTTCTCCATTTAACTATCTGCTCTCAACCACCCCAACCAAATCATATCGTCTTATAGTGTAACCGACATACACTCTTACCGACAGCAGACATATCATCAACCAACTTCAAGGCCCTTGACGCACGTGTGAAGTACTCATAACGGCAGGCGTCAACAGGGGACATGGATGAGGGTGAGTGGAGGTTTATTGGTCCGCAGTCCTCTCTATCGTTTTGTAGCTGACATCTGTTTCTCGTACACTGAAACCAGAGACTCAGCATCACCCGCAGAGTGAGCCTCTTCATACCTAGTGCTGTTAGGGGCTGAAAGGCGCTTAAACTATGATCTGCTCTATCCTTGCTCCTCAGACACAACTATTGGCAGATGCTTGGTTGCGCACATGCTACCATTACATGTAACTCGTTTGATGAATTTTGCTTGTATTTTCGCTCTATAGTACCGTTAGAACTCGCGGGTCCTCTGATGTGTCAGATGACGGGTGTATGCGCTCATGCTAAATTGAATGCGAGAACAAATGAGCTGTTCGACAAAGCTGGTGACCTGAGAATAGTTTGGTGGCGAACCATATCTTGGAAACGAGACCTACTGAGTACAACATCTCTGCTCTTGAGGCAAACATATCTATCTACCATACTATGGCGCAACGGTAGTGTAGAAATGAATGAGCCTGAGACCAGCTGATTAGATTGAGATAAATAAGTATGGGTGTATGCGTAATTATATTGTGATTTTTACAGTAAACCTTTGATATCGTCTTATACCATGTATAAACTGATAACAAGTCCGTGAACCGATGGGGCCGGCTGCTGAGGTTAGAGATCCTTGTCTTTTAGTTCGCTCATATCCATTCGTTGATGTAAAGTTCGTGCGTGTTTAGAATAGTCCTATGTATCTATGATTCCGAACCGGATAACACCCGGATATATGGTACATCTTAGGCCGCCGGTTGTGTTTGTTGATAGACCGGCAGTCTGCAGAGCATCCCCATGTCACTCTGCACGGCATAAGCGCTTAGCGTCCCACTTACACATTTAGCATCCTGCTCTTAGCCAGCTCATTCGAATCATACTCTCCTACGGTACTATTGATATACGCTGACCAACAGTAGGCGTATTATCGATAGTTCTAGGACCTATGAGATACTCGTGAAGAGCAGGACTCAATCAGTAACATGGATGAGGGTGAGTGGAGTGTCAATCTTTCGAGCGCCTTGCCATCGCTTCACACATGATGACCATATTCCTTGCGTTGTTCAATCAGAGATCCGACTGCGCCCACAAAGTAAGTCAGCCTCATGCTTGGTGCTATCAAGCGCTGAAAGCCACCTACGCTGTGGCTTGGTGTACCTTCATCACTTAGATACGATCAGCAGATGGATGGTTAGTACAGAAGCTGCAGTTTGTCATTGGCCCTATTTACCCAGTTCTTCACGCTCGTGTACAGCCTATCGATACTGTAATCGAGCGTCTAGTGAATCATGGATGTCCCAACATCTCGAG
>WSTJ01001189.1:0-14534 GCA_019623705.1 Ceratobasidium sp. 428 | reverse complement strand
ACTCCCGCGTGAGGGGACGCACAAATAGTCGCAAAGCGGCCCGAACCGTCGGCAACGGGAACGCTCTGGGCGCCGAGGAAGGTGGCTTGACGAGGTGGCACGCTCGATGGAATAGACGGAAGCTTGTCACGCATGTTGTTGCGAGCGAGCTCGGTAGGAGCCAAAGTCATACCCGCGGGGCCATAGAGCAACACGTCGCACGAGATGCCGGCGCCGCCACCACGCATCGCACAGCGCATCTCCTCGGCGGCTGACACCGTCGCGAGACCTTGTCCGTACGTCTGAATTGGTGGCAGCGTCCTAATCGGTGGCAGGCGCAACTCCTGGTTGGGTGTCGTGACCCTCCTCTATGGCTCACGACTTACGCGCTGCGCGCCCTTCACTTTGCCTTCGCGCTTACTCGCCTCTCCTCCTGTCTCGTGGCTTGACACTTATAAGCCCCTTCGTAAGCAACCCTTACACAAGTAGCACAGCCCGTGCAGCGCCTACTCCTTCTGCCACCCCTCGTGGCTATGACTCGTTTCCACTGTAGCCACCCACTTCTACGATGGACTGCCCCGCTCTACGATGTATGACTCACGTACGCACAGACCATGTACCTCGAAGTATATATACAGTGGAGAACAAGCCGAGTATCCTCAGCTTGTTCTACCTCGTCAACTCTCCCCTCTACAGTGTGACTATACTAGCAGGCTTTAGCGCGGCTAGTGTTACAAGTAAGGTAGTGTTAGATTAGCATAGCAACTTAAGCACTTCGGGCAGTCGATCCTCACTCCCTTCAGATCGGACTTAAGACCGCCTCGACTCGTGGCTTACACCAGCCACCAGACCAAAGCACAAGACACCACCAGTGCCTATTCAGGCCAAGGGACCGCGGTCCATATCGTAGCCACGAGGCGCAGCGTCCTAATCGGTGGCAGGCGCAACTCCTGGTCGGGGGCTTTGAAGTTTATCTTGGGTGACCCGATCTCCATGCAAAGCGTCTACAATGTTGTCTACAAGTTCATCCATTCCGGCCCCGGGGGCTCTGGCGAGCTGAGACCCCTCCCCGAGCACGACCGATGCCGACGGCTGGGTCATTGGAGATCCAAAACGGGTCCGGATTGATGAGACGGGTGGAATTGTCGTCGCACTCGCGGGTTTGGTCATAATTGATGTAACCAGAGTCACAGCGGGCGAGTGCAAGATACAAATGACATTGGTGAGCAGGGTTCGGAGGTAGCCCTGACGTGCCGGGTTGAGGATGTCTGGATCGTATAGGGTGTCGCGATGAGATATTGAAATGGATGGGGCGGTCTGCACGCCCGGCTGGGGTACCGCCTTGGAAGGCCCATGCACCTACAAATTGAGCCATGATCATTTAATGACGTCTATCAAAGCTTAAATAGTTGAGTTACTTACCGGTCCGACATGAGCCAAAATGGGAGCCACAGAGACTCAAAGTTGGTGAGAGTTTGCTCCGGGCCAGGAATATACAGCTGTTTGAGTCGTGTGAGCCGTCGGTTAACGGCAGATTCTCAAGATTTTACCTTTCCAAGGACACTTGAGTTGGAACTTGGGCATCACAGGCTCTTCTGTGTTCTGCGGCCTGGGTTTGAGAATAACGCCTACACAGTTATTAGGGTATCGCAATTGTGTGGCAGCGAGGCAGTCTTGCATCCATTGAGGTAGCGGCACCTGCACTTGAACGTCAGCCGCGAGCCACAATCTTGATCTACTCAATCACTCACCTCGGCCGTTTGACCCGCCACGCGGTCAGAGCTATACAAAGCAGTAAGCAGTGGTCACGAGGCCGTCGTTGGTGTATTTCCGTTGGGATTTTTGGGAGATGGTAGCGACGATGCTTGCTCGACAATGGGACTTGACGCTGGGAGCTCAGGAGTGGGAGGAGGAAGGGATGTGGACTGAGACTTAGGGCTTTTGGGTTCAATCGTTGAATCAGGCAAACCCGGATCAATAATAAACGGCAGCGGAGACGGTTTGGGTGGAGGGGATGGTGATAGAGAGTCCTGTCCGTTGGTCAGTATATCATTAACTTGTGGGCACTCAGATTCTCTAGTGCTCGACAGCTTCGAAGCGTTGACGCTGAGATTGACGTTAGCCTTTGCGCCGCACATCTTCGTCTTGGCTGCCATTTTGAGGTTCACATGATACTTGACGCTGGTGCCATATTCCACCGGTCAAGGTTTGCGGTGTTTATGCTAGTACTTGCCTGACACGTAGGAATGAGCGACCCGCCTCGCGTCAATCTAATACAAAAGGAACATACTACATTCGCCACACATTATACCATAACCCGGCGGACCATTTCTCCTTTCTACGGCCATACTGTCAGGACTGATCCGCAATTCGAGTAGTGCCACATCCCATCAATCGCGTTCGCACTTGTTGCGTTTGATTTCTCCTTCTTGTAGGACATTGAGCTGGGGTGTGAACTGCTCGAGCAGCGTTCGATCAAAGCGGAAGGAGTGCTCAATCAGAGGAAGCATCGCCATGCAAAGTTTGTTGTCAGCGACGGGTGTGCCGTGGAACGGATGTCCAATGAAGAACAAGGACTTTTGGTACACAGACGCTTGCTCCCGGAAACTATGCGCGACGGCAGTCCTAAAGAAATCTGGACGGATGTCAGAGATCTGGTCAAAGAAAAAGCAGCGGCGACACGCACTTGAATTCGCCACCAAGCCCGAGATTGCAACAGTATCTTTGTCAAATTCCTCGGGTGAGTTATCGGGGTTGTTGATGTCCCACTCGAACTGGTCTGTCAGATTCATTGTGCCAACGATCACATCGAGCTAAGCGGGAACCGATCTCAGCAATCGCGTTGAGACGTTGAATAAACAAATAGGGGCGCACCTCGACGAGCACGCGCAGTTCCTTGCTCATAGTCGTATCCTCTTCATCAAACAACGCATCATCTGCCTCGTCGCGACTAGCCACAGATCCGTCAGCGACCTTTCACCTCCATCGCCTCCACCACTCTTCGCCATTTTCACCAATCGCGCCGTGGACAATATCACGTTTCGGACCAGACAAAACTTCGACGATGTGCGCACGGTGCTCGGCAAGCTGCTCCGCGATTAATTTGGCAACAGCCTGGACAACCGTAGCAGATGGGATTTGGAGATCATCGCAGAGACACTGGGTAAAGACTTCGGCGGTGATGACGGGGTCTGGATTGCGTTATCAGCAACCGCCTATAATGAACCAATAAAAACATGGCGGCTCACCGTTGAGGTTCCATGTAAACGCATCCCGCAACCTGTAGTGATTGTGGTCGATTTCGATGCGTATGGGCACCAGCATCTCCGCTTGAGTGATTGTCGACGCCAACTTGACCAACTTGGTCCTACACCCACCTCCTCGTCAGCTCCTCCGGCCAACATACAAGGTAAAAAAACACTCACACGTCCAGATCCTTCCTTCCAAGCGCCTTCATCTTTCTCTCCTTCATCTTCCTCTGCTCAGCGGGCCACCAGATATGGAACTTGCCGCCCATCATCATCCGACTCGTCTCATCTACTTCCCACCTTGCGGGCCGGATACCCCTCAACGCAGTCTCTTCCTCAGTTCGCTCCTCTTGTACACGCGCATACACCTCCTGGAACGCGGTATCTCGCTCCATCCATCGTTTCACTGCCTTCATCTCGTCTTTGGTCACTTCGGGTAACGCGCCGCCATGAGTAATGTCCGCCTCGTCTTTGAGTAGGGGTAGCCCGGTGACGAGTGTCGTTTGGGGATTGACGCCCGGCGGGAGAGGGAGCGCTGCGCTTCCAGATGCTTTGGTGGGCGACGACGGGAGCGGGCCGGCGCTGGAGACGATGCGCCTTGAGAGTTTTGGAGGGGGAGCCGAGCCTGGGAGTGCCGGGTTCATTGCGCCAGACAGAACGGGGTTCATGCCGGCCGCGAGAGCAGGATTGACGCCGGCGAGAGCAGGATTGGCACGGGCCATGGCCGGGTTAACTCCAAGTGCCGGGTTAACACCCAGAGCCGGGTTGACACCACCCAACGAAGGCGGCACACCTCCGAGACCAGAATTGACGTTGCCCAGTCCAGGGTTGACACCGCCCAAACCAGGATTAACCCCGCCTAGACTGGGATTGACACCACCCATACCAGCGTTGACGCCGCCCGAACCGGGGTTCATCCCACCCAGAGCCAGGTTAACGCCATTGGCGCCGTCGAGTGCTGGATTGACGCCAGACGCACCAGCACCGTTCATGCCCATCATACCGCCTATGCCCATACCCCTTCCCATCCCGTTCATGCCCATATTGGTCATTCCATTCGCACCCATGTTGGCCATTCCGCTCGCACCCATGTTGGCCATCCCTTTGTGCCCATACCCATGTGATTGGTGTTCATCCCCATACTGTTGGCATTCATCCCCATCGCACCGGGGTTCATCCCCATTCCATTCATCCCCATCCCGTTAATCCCCATACCGCCCATCCCGAGCGCGTTGACGCCGCCGACGTTAATCCCGAGACCCATTGGCTTGGTCGGACTAATATTTCCTGCGCCTGGCATGCCGATGTTTCCGCCTCCGGACATATTCATGTTCCCACCTCCGGGCATGTTCATATTGCCGCCGCCGGTGAGATTGATGTTACTGCCGGACATGTTCATGTTGTTTGCGCCAGAGAGGTTCATGTTGTTCACGCCTTGGAGATTCATGTTGTTCATGTTGGCGCCACCGGGGAGGTTCATGTTCATGTTGGGTCCGCCAGACATGTGTATGCCGTTAGCGCCGGGGACGTTCATACCCATCCCGTTTCCAGCGTTCATGCCTACACTGCCGTCGGCTCCCATGATGTTCATATCCATGCCTGTATTGGGAAGGTTGGGAATGTTCATGTCTATTACATAGAAAAAAATATTAGAAATAGTTGAAACAAAATAACAATGACGTTGAGCTCACCATTCATACTCATACCCATACCCATACCCATACCCATCTTGGGTGTCTGTGGGGGCTGACTTCCCCTCTGCATTCCCCCTCCGGCGACGTTGGCGTCGAATCCACCAGCTCCTTGGTTGCTCATCGCAGTTCCGGGTCAAACAATCGGCGTACCCGTGCGCAACATCGGGTTGGCACTGGCATGCGGCGTACCGACCGTACTCCGACTTGGAGGTAAAAACACATGAGGCTGAGGACCAGGCGTCCCAGCGCCAGCATTGTTGTTCGCAAAGTCCCTCGCGGTCGTACCTGGAAAATCGCGCTGGGGTGTGCACCCAGGGTTGGTATCAGGATTGGGATTGGAAAACCCCCGCTGGGGTGAAAAGTCGCGCCAAGAACCTGGGCCAGGCGCGGCGGTCATCTCACGCGTCGTCTGGTTGGGTGTGTCGTTCAGGTTAAAGTTGGAAAAGTTTTGTTGTTGAGGATTGGGATTTGTCGGTGTTCCCGGGACAGGAAAGTTGAACGCATGTTGTTACTGTTGTTGGTTCTGGCCAGGCGCGGCGGGAAAGTTGGCGCCTGAGCCGTTGTTTTGCGGCGCAAAAGTGTTGGTAGTTGATCCAGCCAAATATCCAGGTTGAAAACCGGCGCCGGGGTTGTACTGCTGGGGGCATGCAGGGGGCTGAGACGGGGCGCGCATCTGCTGTTGTTGTTGTTGACCCTGCCGCGCAGCTAAGAGGCCCAAGAACTGGTGCCGATATTTTGGCTTCATGGCGACATAGTGGTTAGCGCGAAGCTAGGCTTCCCAGTGCCGTTGTTGTCGTTGCCGCTGCTGCTGAGGTGTTGCGTACCCAGATCAACTAGTAGTGGCGGCAGTGCAAAAGTCCAATAGCGGAGGGCGACTCAGAGCTAGCATGAGTTTAGTGCATCGTAGCGTAATTCGAATATAAGAAAAATAGCCATGTAGAACCAAGTCGAAGCCAGATTTTTGATTGATTGGTGTGTCTGCGCCGGTTGGAGTTGAGAGCGGGCGGTTCAGTGTTGTGCGGGTGATTAAGCACAACAAGAATCAACAAGCCACATACTACCATTTGCGGAAATTTGTACTCACAAATCTTATTCGCAGGCACACAATTAGTTCGAGTTGATTCATACCACACGAATTGATACAGAATATGTACA
Organism: Ceratobasidium sp. 428; assembly: GCA_019623705.1. Taxonomy (NCBI): domain Eukaryota; kingdom Fungi; phylum Basidiomycota; class Agaricomycetes; order Cantharellales; family Ceratobasidiaceae; genus Ceratobasidium; species Ceratobasidium sp. 428. The sequence continues at coordinate 8,458 of WSTJ01001189.1, read as the reverse complement.
AAAAAGGGTCAGTTGTAAAACCGGCAAATCCCGACGCATATTGTTGGCTACAACGCAAAGCAGATTGTTTGCGCCAAGTTCCCTTACACGCGCAGCGATGTATATAGAAAAATCATGGCATTATTGGATTCGATATGAAACAATTCGAGATCATTCCAAACGTAAGACAACCTGCTTGCACAACGTCGAACAGGCAATCGAGAAGATGAAATACAATAAAGGGAACAATAAACGCAGCAAGCAGCTCGCATATAACTCATGCTCGATACCAACACCCATCCGTGCTAAGGCCCGACGTATGCTACATGCAACATAATGACGCGTCATTGCCTCACAAAAGTGGCGTACGCGAGCTGCTCCTCGGCGGACGGGTTATCCCAGCAGGCAGGCGAACGTAAGAGACAGGTCGCGATCGTTGGGGATGTCTGGAGATAGCCCTGACGGGCAGCCGATAGGGCCTGGGTTGGGTAAGACGTCGATGTAGGATAGTGGGAAAAGTGGGAGGTCTGCACGCCCGGCTGGGGTACTGCCTCGGAAGGCTCGTAGTACACCTGGGAGTCGCGCCACGATCAGTTCATGGCGTCAAATTAAGCCTTAGAGTACGAGATTACTGACCGGTCCGACAGGAGCCGAAGCTGGAGCAACGGGAAAGGAGGTTTCACCCTCGTTGAACGCCCTGCGGTGGTACAACAGTGAAGGAGTGAGGGCAGAGGTAGCGTGGATGTCGGTAAGACTACGCAATTGCTGGATTTTCGTATGGTCAAGAGAATGTTTTGGTCGGCGACCAAGGTAGGGATTTCTTGAACGAGGGTGAGTGTTTGAGTGGTGAACAGAAAAGGAGGATGGGCCGTGGAGTGTGGATGATCAGGTGATGGGCGTGGTACACGAGGGGTGCGTGCAGTCGTAGCCCGGGCCACAGCCATATGTCGGATCGGTGCACAAACGAAGGCAGGGAACACATTTCGTGCCGAGGATAAGAACGCGGTGAGGAAAATAGTCAAGATTGTGCATGGAAGGGACAGGAATAATAATTGGCGAGTCAAAATAATAACAATAAGTTTTGGTAGACGAGTCAATAGAGAGTCGATGGAAGTCAAGCATATTGTTTTCAGAGTGCAAGCTGCGGGCAAGTTCGTTGTATGTTATGGGTAAGCATAGTGAGAATCCAAATTAGGAAATGCAAAACTGAGAGGGTGGAGTAGGTGGGAGAGATATGAGCCATGGATCCCAAGGAACAAGGAGACAACAGCGACGGCGGGGAAGGAGACACAAAATCGAGGCGATGCATGATACCGAGCGCTGAGCCAATAGAAAAAACACCCAATAAATGAGGGGTGAAGGGAGACACGAGGTAGGGAAATTGATGTAATAGGATAAGGTATGATTAGCCTACATCACGCCAAAACGGGAAACCTCAGGGACGTACGTGGTTTCCATGGTCTCGAACCAGGGTTGATGCGCCGAGCGCCGTCTCAGCGACAAGGGGGATGCGCTGTAAATTGGAGGCATGGTCAATGCATCGCTCAAGAATGTGAGCGCCTGAGTATTGGGATAGGAAATTGCACAATAACGCTCACAAGGTGGCAAGTGTAACATGGAATAAACTTACCATGCATATAATGCCCTTGCACAGCCATGCTTTGGAGATCTCGGTGGTTTCCAGAGCTGCGCCTCGATCCAGGCATACTGTTCGCACGAGCGGTGTGCGTATGCGAACCAAACTGGGACACGCTAGGCATAGCAACGGTATGTGCGTGGGTGGCCGAAGCGTCAGGAGAGTACGTAGTGTATCCGGCACAGTCTGCGTAATTAACCAGCTTGCGCCTCTCGGTTGTGTTGGCTGGGCTATGAAGTTCAGCCTGTTTGATAGGGTGGATTGACGTCAGACCTAAAGCGTCAAGCAGGGTGGAACATACGTACCGGGTTCACATCTGGTGCATTAGCACCCTGTCGCGCCACCTAGTTAAGATGTGAGTATATTGCCAAAATCCTAATGATGTGTATAAATGCCGAGGCTTACCGAGTTATAGTCCTTAATATTGCATCGTCTAGGTGCGAAGGTTACATAAGATTAGAGCGAGCACATATATATATATATATAAAAATCAATTACTCACCGCTCTTTGAGGCAAACAGCTGGCATGAGATGTGTGTGACGGATAAAATGAGTGACAAGGGTAGGAGGTGGATCGGAGCAAAAAGGTAAAAAGCGTGCAACAACCGTCTGCAAAATGGAATTTCCTTGGCGGGTGCTCATGAGTGCTCAAAACCTGTCCGAGCTGACGAGCCACCCCCCTGATAGGGAGTGCTCATTGATCATATCGCTCCAGCTTCTGATCGACTGCGATCGACCTACACGTGGTAACTGGGCTCCCAATAGCCCAATACAGTGACTCATTTAGCCTAATAGGTCCTCCATTGGTGCTCATGAGACTGACAAGCACCCATACTGTGCTCGCGAGCTCCGTGAGCGTTAGACTGAGACTCCACGAGTTCAGCCCAATATGGGGATTATATATCAGTTGTCTTTTTGGGCCGTCAACAAGAGGTTTTGTGCTCAAATCATTTAATTTTTGATTGATGATTGCTCATGGTGTATGTGTATACAACGTGTAAATACTAAGACAGGTCACAACTCCGTCGTATCAACGAGCGCATTTGAATCTGGATACACTGACCAAGGGTCAGCGGCGACTTTGTTATGACCCAGACAACAGTCATAACGGAACAAGAACATTTAAAGAGGATTTATAGCATTTTCTCCGGAGTCGTAAATGCTACAAATAAGGTCACGTGACCTCGGCGCTTACTCAGCGCTTATCATGGCGCTTACCTCGTCACTCCTCCAAGTTCTCTCCTATGTAATGAGGAGCAAGGAGCGAGTTGTCACGTGATCTTGGCGCTTATCACGTGATCTCAGCGCGTGTCACATGATTTCACAACCCAACCAACGTTGACCTATGAAGTCACATGACCTTGGCGCTTAGTTGGCGCTTACCTCGGCGCTTACCTCGTCACTCCTCCAAGTTCTCTCCTATGTAATGAGAAGCGAGGAGCGAGTTGTCATGTGACCCCGTGAAGTTGTCACATGACCCTAGGACTAAGCGCTGCTCTCATAAGATTCGGAGCTGCTACAACCTAAGAGCGAGTTATGTAAGGCTGTCCCTGAACACACGTGACCCCCTTACTCATTGTCCGTCCACAGCTACTGGACACACGTGACCAACACGGAGTACACGTGACCACACACTACTGCGGGCTACGGAATGAAATGACTCACATCCTATTGCAGGGTATATAACGAGGCCAAAGCAAGCCTGGAAGCCCCAGCTTGCTTTATACTCGTCAACCACCACCGAGACCTACACTGTAAACAGTAACTAGACACAAAACACACTTTTGACACCACAAACAATGTAGCCACTACTTAAGGAGACCACAGAGAGAGACAGTGACCGAGGTCACGACAGACTTGTCTGCTTGTTGGAGAACATAACGATCGTACATACCGTGAAACAGTCTGTTGGGTTGCGCTGCACCTACTGTAATCAAACAAATAGAGACTGACTTGTCAGCAATGTAATCGTGAAGCAGCGTAATTAAACCTATACTCACCGGGCGGCGGGACAGCGGGACAGCAAAAGTTCTAAACTTAAATACTAATAAGAGCGGACAGTGCCCGCCCAGCTAGTAGAGGACTGTGCAAGGGGGAACGCAGCTACGAACTTTGTTAAGAGAGGAGGGGATGGGGTTTTGGTACGAACATGAGCTGGATATATAAAAGAAGTCAGAGCTACATTGTGGAGTTGTAGAACATGTTAGAACACCGCAATGTGAGCTACTAAATCTTACTTATCTGATCAATCCAAACCAGCCATTGATGAGCGATTAGCTCCATGATGCTGTTACGCCCACCCACATTTGGCATTCACCATGGTACATATATAGTGCGCCTTGGTTGAGTGAGTCACCTCCCCATCTCTTCCCTCTTGTACAAGGTGCTGTCGCTGAAGTCTGGTGAGTGTATCTTGAATAACAGGCCTAGCTAACGCTCCTCGCCACCTGGGCTGCTTGTTTTTCAAGCGCTACGTACAGCGACCCTGGTTATCGCGGTGAGTTCTTGTAGTCTGGTATATAAATTGTGTCACAGTGCACTTCCGCGGTAGATGATTTTGACCTGCGTGCCGGTATCAAAACCCGGTAGAACAAGCCATAGTTTTTGCTATATCATGTACATAGAACATAGAATACAGCATCAATATTGTTTACACGCCTAGGCGACGTCGTTTGCAATTCTTGCTTTGTGTATATTGTGAAAACCTCACTGAGAATTGTGAATTCCCTTATACGGGCTAATGAGGATCATGAGCACCCATTAATTTCTCATGAGGCTCGTGAGCCCTGCATTGATTCTCATGAGCCTCGTGAGCATCCTCGTGCTCACGAGCACCATGAGGGCCAGCCAAGAGCTTATCATAGATCCGTGAGAAAGCGTCACGTACTCACCGAGCGCTTCGCGAGCTAAGCAAGCGCTTACCACAGGTAAGTTTCTTGTTGAGAAAAATCTCTTTTGCAAACGACGGGAACAAGCACAAGGCGAGTTCCAGAATCATAAACAAGCGCAAGAGTAAGAGGCAAGAAGTTGGAGGCTGAACAGTCCATTCAGTACCGAGAGGACCTTCAACGAGTTCACGCGTATCGCATGGTATCCGCGAGCTGAGCGAAAACGGTGAGCTACGAATTGAAAGAACAAAAGAAAACGTACCGGTAATGAATTACGTCTCTCCTCCCTGTTGACCCCAGTGCCGGATGAGCTCGTACCAGAAATAGCTTGCAAATGCGTTGATGTAAAAGGTTTTGCACAACTGAAGCACGTCGGAGTAATAAAGTAGCTTCAAGGCTGGGTGGAACGAGCAATAGTGAGGCGCCAGATGGCATGTTAGACGAAGGTCCTCCAGAGGGAAGACGGCCGCAATGCGCTGGCCGTGCTGGATGGATTGCGTGGAGGTGAAGAGTCCAACCGGCGCCTCTGGTTGTGGGGGGATTTTGTTGAACATTTCGATGTATGCAAGCTTTCCCTCATAAAGCTCGCGCCGCTGAGGGATTTCGAAAATCGCCTTCATGCGCCCTGCGCAATACCCTGGAATATTGTGTTAGCGACGTAAAATACATGTAAGAAACGACTCACTTTGGATGCCACTTCTATTTGGGTACATCAGCACAAGGACGGTGTCAAACCAAGCCGGATGGCATATACGTTGGAAGCGGTCGATTTTTTTGGGCCATGCGCGTATGACGTTGAGGCTAGGACCTTCGGAACGCTTGAAGGGAGGAGGAGAGTGGACAAGGCGAGCGCGCGACCAAAGCTTAAGTTTGAAATCAGCTTCAACGTCAGCGTTAGTTGTACCAGGGCAGGCTCGTTTGACAAATGTCCGGAGGGCGGTGTGGATTTTCGGCGCGCCGTGGTGCTCAGCAAGATAAGCCAAAGGCACGTTCAGGATCGTCGGGGTCTTGGCAATTACGTACTCAGGGACGGGATGGAAGTGCAGGGGATCGGCAGCCGCATTGCCGCCCGCCTGTGGCTGTTCGGCCTCCCACTTACCACCATACCCACTACCAGGTACGGGTCGACCGTTGATGAGCCAGTCATCAAGTTTTACCCCAATTTCTACCCCAATCACCGCATCATCAATAACATCCTGGTATTCTTCCTCTTCCTTGTCGTGCCACTCGTCCCAGTCCTCCCCCTCCAGATCTTCCTCGTCACGACCATTGGGTCAAAGCCGCGGAGCATCCGGAATGGCCTTCCCAAGCTCTGCAAGGTACGCCGCGTGCATCGCAAGCGCTTCCATACGCTGAATATATAACGCGATTTGCTTTGTCGTGTTAACCTTGTTCGACGCACGGTATCCCATCTTGGCGAAGTCAATATGCAACCTCTCGGACGTCTCGGTGTTGTATCCGTCCGGCGTCCCAAGCTGACAGATAAGGTAGCTGTAGTGCTCAATCATGTGGATCTTTGGGATCCCATGAAAAGCTTTCTTCGTTTTTACCGCCCCCGCCTGTTTGAAGACCGCCTTGTGCTCGTGAAAGGTGCGTAAAGCGGTTTCCATCGCCTCAATTTCGCTATCAGATAATGACGATGAATGTGCCAAATAGGCAAAATCCAACAGCGCGCGCGCAGCAACGACGACTTCCGGGTCATCGGCATCCAATATTACTGGTAAGAGAGTTTTTGCCATTTCTTTTAGCTCGCGCCCGGTCCACTGGGAAACTGACGTTATTCCGTTCTTGAAGTGATGCATCCCATGATGCTCGGGCATTGTTTTGTGGCGTTCGTCGACCTTCGCGTCGCCGATTATATGCCGCGCCCATTTGGTAAGATGATCCTTCAGAACTGCCTTGTGCAGCTGATGCAACAAATCCGGCGTTAGAAAACATCCCAAATTGACGTGCGGATAAGTCTCCCAAAACGGATTCCTAACCATGAGCAACCCCAGCCGGTCGAACTTGGCGGTTCCCGAGGCTCAATGCTTGTTCATAACGTCCATGATCAAGTCGCGATTGAGGAGCGGTGAGTCTGTCAAATCTCCTTGCTCAGTTGGTCTGACTGTGCATAGCGGGCAGTGCGTCTGTTTTGTGCAGGCAATCCTACACTGCTGGGGAAAATCACCGACATATGCCGTGAGGCATGGGTATATGCGTCAAAGGCCACCGTCCCCGCACATAACTTTGACACCCTCACGGCACGCATCCTCCAACGGCTGAAGCATGACCTTCATGCAGTCATGGAAGATCTTCCGCTTGGTGACTCGGCGTTTCTCCAGGTCCGTGATGCAGTTGAGCTTCGGGACCGGTAAGTACCCGATTAGGATCTTTGCCCGTTTAGAAATGCGCCGGCGAAGTCGCTTTGGTATGTTCCCGATTGTCATGTAAACCGGGTGTGCCTTCTTATCACCGCTAAAAGTTGTCAGTCTAGTTTCGTCTGACGATATTATAACCGTCATCACTGTCGCATGGGGGTCTTGCTCAGCGATCTTATCCTATCGTACGGTGAGTTTTGTTTATTAGTAACGACTGCGCTGACATACCTGCGTGTCCCACATCCAGTCTGCCGTGAACATCTCATGCCTAACTCTCTCCGAGCCGTCTGCCGAACTGTACTCCCGGTACGCCTTGAATTGAAAGTGTTTTGCCAGAAATTTGTCGCCTAATAAAGTTTTTAGGCATTCGAATGCGTTCTGGCACCACCATTCGGCGCTCTCGGTCCCGATATCGCCCTTGATTTCCGAGACCCGAACCTTCCAGTCTGGGCCGTGCGGGAGCTCATCCACGTCCTGCATCATAGCCCAGTTGGTGCTCCACGGCATCTTCGCGCGGATCTGCATGTAGTAAGTAAACCCACTACATGCGTCGATTTATATTACTCACTCGCTTCAATCGTAGGTAACAGTTCCGATTCCGTACGCTCCTCCCTGATTCGAGTAGCAATTTCGCTATTTTGAACGCCTCGGGGTCCTTCAACTGGCCGACGTCGGGATAGTCGGGCCTTTCAGGGTCCTTCTTGTTAGCACCCGCCTCGTTGGTGCTCTCCTCGTTGGTGTTCTCCTCGTTGGTGTCATCTCCGTTGAGCCTCTTGCCTATGGTACGTATCGGATAATCTTCGATCCATACTTTTGTCCCGAACTGATCTTTTGATTCCCTCAGGTTCAGCGGTACGTTTGAGCTGGTCTCGGATGGTGTATGCGGGTTGGGGAGCGGTATGTCCATGTTCATCGCCTGCTGGGCCATCATCTCATCCCACCCTTCGTCATCATCAACCTTGCTGTCGCTCACGCTCCTGGTCCCACTATCGCTGTCGCTGTCGCTTTTGTTGTCATCGTCGCTGTCACTGTCGCCCTCATCTTCATTGGTTCCGGTGCCACCGTTGGCGGCATCTGCATCGCTCGTCCCGCCCTCATTTTCGTTCAAGCCCATGTTCTCCTCTTCCCCACTGGCATTCGCCGATCCAGCTGCGTTATCGTGTATGCTGGCCACTGTATGTTCGCTTCCACTCCCGCCGTCCTGCTCGGACTGACTCTCTTGTGAAGAACCCTCGCTTGGGGTATGGGGTTCTTGGGCGGGTTGGCCAAAAATTGGCACGTCCGCGGCCTCATCCGCCAGCCTGCACGCTTCCATTCGGTTTATGTGCTGGGTCAGCCTGGCATTCGATAGTAGCACGCGATGACAGTACGGGCATTCGTAGATGGTGGACGGTCCCGCACCGGGGGTGTTGAGATCGGACTCCTGGAAATGGATGAGTGTATGCGCTTGCAATAGATTCTCGTTTCTGAATCTTGAGCGACATGAGTTGCATTTATACGGGAGACGGGCCATAATAAACTTTAATTGTAAGTTAAATGTGTGTTGAAGGGGGAAAGGGCAGGTACAAACAAGAACCCTGAATCAATTCAGGGTA
>WSTJ01001188.1:0-14534 GCA_019623705.1 Ceratobasidium sp. 428 | reverse complement strand
AGCGCGCGATCGGTAACCGATCCGCTCCCATCGGGCGACTTGGACGTCGTACTTGCCCTTCGCGCGCAAGCACACATCGCCCAATTGCGAGCTTCGACTTCGACTTCTCCGCCACATTCGGCTCCACCGCCACCCCCGATTCTATCTCAACCTGTGACACCAGTGACTACTACGTTTGGTTCGGGCTTGACTTCGTCATTCGTCCCGGTGTTTTCTCCTACTTCGACTACGTTCTCCCCTACGTCTGCCGGCTTCCCCCCAGCATCAGATGATACGCATTCCTTGGCTTTCACTAGGTCTCAAACACCCACCTACGCACCGTCGATTCATACGGTTCAGACCCAGCCTTTACCTGATCGGTCCCGTTCGCGCAGCAGCACTATTACAAACTCTGCGCCTGTTCAAGCTTTACGTGGATTCTTCTCTCTTGGGTCTGGTGGGTCGAGGCCGCCTTCCAGAAGTGCGTCTATTGCGGGCGTTGTGAGTACAACGAATGGTGGAGGTCTTGGCGTCGGCAAAAAGTCAAGGAATCGCGCCGCATCTGCTGCTGCTCCTGGAGGCGTGCAACCGCCCCATCCGTATGCTTTACCGCCTTTACCTCCTGTAGAGGGACAGAGTCCGGCGCCGACGAGTATCTCGTTTGCTTCGGCTCTTGAACATGATTCTCAACCCCTTCCTCACCCGTACCCGCACCCGTATGGGCCTGTGATGCTCGGCACGCCTATTTCGGCTGGGTTGGGTAGTATGGACCTTGGAGAGAGGGATAGGGAGCGGGAAAAAGAGAGAGATGAGGGTATACTTGGGTTGAATTTCGGGTATGGGTATGGATATGGGAGTGCTGGGTTGCCCGGGCTTGGCTCCAACGGACTACCTGGTCTCGGGCCGAACGGGGTACCCGGGCTGCCTGGACTTGGGCCGAATGGGATATCGGGTCTCCCTGGGATGAACGCAAAGAGTCCAACAGGGTCAGCCAGCTCAAAGGGAATGGTCACGTCTTTACCGCCTCCGCCACGTTCGAGGCGAGCAGGGAGCGTGAGCCATGTGTTGCCTGGACGAACTCAGGAAGAGGGCTCAGGATTGGGGATGGGCCGTGTACAAGAAGAGGGTCCGGGTGGGAGAGCGCATACGACCGAGGGAACGCTCCGGCGCGAGGACTTGGATAACGGAGGGGGGTCGAGAAGGCCGAGTTTGGTGCCGATGATGTCCCTTTCGTTTGGTCAGGTTGAAGGATTTATTGAGAGTCCGTCGGCCAAGACCGAGGGAGAGGGAGATGATACCGATGGGGAGTATGAAGAACAAGGCGCGACGTGTCAACGAGAGCCAAGGGTGCTTCCGCCGCAACTTGCTCCGCCCTCTGCGCCTCTCCCGCTCCCACCTGGTTCGTGGCCGGCTGCGAGCGATTCGTCTCAGGCGAGCATGTACAGCGTGCAGACGACCAGTACGAGTACCGGTGCGCGCCTATCGGATATGCGTGCCAGTTTGGATGCTCGTCCCAGCGGCAGCGGTGGTGGACCTGGTTTGGATCGGTCGAGGGTGTCGCTTGGAGACGGACCTCGTCCGAACGTGTCGTGGTCCCAGTCCCGGGTGAGTTTGGGCGAGAGTCCGGGAGCATCTGGTGCGCATTCTAGGGTGTCGCTTGCGCTGGTTAGGGGTATGTTGGCTGAGCATCCCGAGGGGGATGGGTGGGATGACGGGGCGGGGAGTTTGAGGGAAAGTCCGACGTGGGCGAGCGTTAGGGAGAGTCCTAGTCGGACGAGGGAGAGTCCATCGAGGCGGAGCACGCGCGGGACGTCACCTATTGCCTTTACGCGCCAGAGCACGACAGATTCGTTGCCCAGTTCTCCATCGACCCCGGCCATTGTCGCAGATCAGGGGCCTTCTACCTCGGTTCTGCCGCGCGAGACGTTTGGGTCTGCGTTTCTCTCGCGCGAGATCGTCGAGCCTGATCTGTTTTCGCATCCGTTTGCGTCTCAGGGCCGGCGTGCGCATCGGCGGGCTGGATCGTACGGTGGTCCGACGTTGTTTACGATTGCCGATTCGCCGCCGGTGAGTAGGAGTAAGAGTCAGCGGAGTAAATCAGAGCTGCCGCCTCCCGTTCCTCCGCCGACTGTGCCGCCGCCGCCTGTTCCGCCGCCTAATATGCCGCTTCCGCCGTTGCCGAGTTCGAGACCTGGTACTCCGTCGGGACAAGCTCAGCCGAGGCATACGTCGTTGAGAACGCGGTTGAGAATGTTGTCTGCTCCGTCGCCCGCGCCTCAATCTGCGCTTCCGGACCCGCCTCGAGACCTCGGTGCGCTTGCCGAGGACGATTTGATTCAGCCGATTAGCAAGGTTCCGATCTCGTTGCTTGTTAAAGACGACTCGAGCGCTCGGAGGGGTTCGATTAATTACGAGCATCAAAGCGGGGGTTGTCCTAAACCAGAGGGAGCGACGAGTTTGCCTCCGCCGCCGCGAATTAGGATGGTACGGCAGCATTCGCACTCTGCATCGTCTGATCGAGAGGGACTGTCTGACGGTCGACGGAGCGATGAATCGGGAGTAGGGGGAAGCAGGGCGGTACGAGATTCGGCGGTTCATTTGGAAAACCGGGGGAGCGATTGATGGGTTAGTTTTGGTGTATATATTATCTCTTTTGTGTTTCTCTTTCTTTCGTTTCTATTGCTGTTTGCTATCTTTTCTTTCATGTACGTAGACTGGTTCGCTACTATTTACTCATAACTTGATCAATTCGGGCTTTTTATCTTTTTCTTTTTCGGACGAAAGCGTGATTGCACGTGATCGGCTGTATTTATTAGGCGCGGGGTTTCTCGCTGCCTGATTTGCATTCACTCTGATCTCTTACCGCTCGCTATGCTATCCCGTGCTGCCCTCCGTGCCGTCCCCAGCGCCCGCGCGTTCTCGACCTCGAGAGCACACCTGACCAAGGTCGCCGTCCTCGGTGCTGGAGGCAAGTCCCGATCTTAGCCAATATAAAAAAAGTTTCGCACGGCTGACATAGGATCGACGACCAGGCGGAATCGGCCAGCCGCTGTCTCTGCTGCTCAAGCAAGACAAGCTCGTGTCGTCGCTGAGCCTGTACGATATCCGCGGTGCGCCCGGTGTCGCGGCCGATGTTTCGCACGTCGACACGCCTTCGACCGTCAAGGGTTATCCCCAGGAAAAGATCGCCGAGGCGCTGAACGGTGTCAAGGTCGTGGTCATCCCTGCGGGTGTGCCGCGCAAGCCCGGTATGACTCGTGACGATCTGTTCAATACCAACGCGGGCATCGTGCGCGATTTGGCCCAGGCTGTTGCGGACAATGCGCCCGATGCGCATATTCTGATTATTTCGAATCCTGTTAATTCGGTTAGTTCTATGCGTGGGATTTTTACTTGATTCTGATTCTTTTTTTTTTGGTTGGGATTTGGGTAGACTGTTCCGATTGCGGCCGAGGTGCTTAAAAAGGCTGGCAAGTTTGATCCCAAGCGGTTGTTTGGCGTGACGACGTTGGATGTCGTTCGGGCTGCGCGGTTCTTGTCCGAGGTCGATGGAACGGCTACGCCCGACGAGTGTCCTGTTACGGTCGTCGGTGGACATTCGGGCGTGACGATTGTTCCGCTTTTGAGTCAGACCCAGGGTGAGCTTTGGATCCCGTCGTTGAGCCTTAGGATGGGAGACTGAGCACATATTGGGTTCTAGTTGGCAAGTCGCTCTCGCCCGAGACTGACAAATGGAAGTCGTTGGTGAACCGTATCCAGTTTGGTGGTGACGAAGTTGTCAAGGCTAAGGACGGTGCCGGGAGCGCTACGCTCTCCATGGCGTATGGTAAGTTTACGATCAGGCAGTTTGAGCATGCATGAGTACTGATTCTATTCCGTCTATAGCCGCTGCCAAATTTACCAATCAGCTCCTTCGCGCACTTGGTGGTGAGAAGGGCATTGTTGCACCTACGTTTGTCAAAAGCGATCTCTACGAGAAGGAAGGCGTCGAATACTTCAGCAGTGCTGTTGAGCTCGGCGTATGTCTTTCATCTCACATGTTGGGGCCATTCATTAACCGCATTTACTCTATTAGACTGGCGGTGTAGGCAAGATCCACCCCGTCGGCAATGTTTCCCCCGCAGAGCAGCAGCTCATTGACGCGTGCTTGCCCGAGCTCAAGAAGAACATCGACAAGGGTGCTAAGTTTGTTACTGGCGCTTGAGCGGTTGGGTAGCTCTTCCTGGGTAGTACTTGTTAAAAAATGTATCAACGATTAACTCACTTTCATTGAATGCGATCGTTTGTTTGAATTAAAAGACCCATGGATGTATTAATTATGCTCCCAGAACATTTGAGTCCGTACAAATTAGTTTCAAATTTCGAAATGTGGCCTGATTTGGGTCTTGTGTTTCCTGATCTGCGCCACCACCGGGTTTGATATCACAAAGTAACGTTATTATAACACTTGGAGACACTAGATTGGGTATTACTTGAAAACCAAAGCCGTATGAACGAGGAGCCTTCAATCAGTATCCCGGCAGAGCAATTGGAGGAAGATGGTGAGAGACAGGAAGGAGCTGCAGGCTCCCAAGATGTCGCCATGAGCACGCTAGAGAGTCGAGAAGGTACGCTTTGTTATAGCTAGCCCGTAGCTATGATTAAACTAGCTATAGACGAGCTACGAGCTATGCTCACGCACCAAATCGAGTTCGAAATTGCGCTGCGCAAGAGAGTCGCCAAAGTCGTGGAAGCACGAATCCAATGGGCCGAGCGGCTAAAAGGTATGCTCCTGCGAGGTATGTATGGTTCTTCGGCTATACCTACATCGGATTTCTAACTGGTTGGAAAGCTCCAGGAGACCAAACCACGACTGACCCAGTTCAGGCCAAACAGCAAGCACTCGACGAATTTCGTGCCGCCTATGCTCCGCTCGACCTTGACCCCCACACCGCACACCCTCGAGGCTCCTTCCTACTCCAATCCCTCCTAGACACACCGCCCCCTCAAACCCCAGATCCCACCCGCGCCTCCTCCTCGACCTCCAAACAGCTTTACCTTATCCCACCCACTTCAGAACCTACGCCCTTTCCTCCTCTGCTCCTTCTCACATGTCCTCACCCGTCATGCCCAACTCCACATCCTAGCACAACTCTCCAAGGCCTACTCAACCACGCTCGGATCGCTCACGGACCTTCGTATACATACGCCTCGCACGACGAATTCATCGCGTCACCTGGGGCGACAAGTGTGCTGGACGCTCAGCTCGAGCCAGAGCGGTACGCTCGTGTGCGGAACGAGGGCGTGAGAGTGAGTGCGGGCGGGGTCCGAGGTCTGAGAGCGTTGTTTGAGGGCGCGTTTGGTGGGGAGGAGAAGATGGGGCTTGGATTGAGTGCGGAGACGCCTGCGTTGGCTGGGTTGCTTGGGAGAAAGATCAGGAAGGGGAAGATTAGAGCATTTGGACAGGATGATGTGGTGGATGTTGAGACTGTCGATGGAGATGAGGAGGTAGGGAGGGACAGATGGAAGAGGTATGGGATTTGGGCGCCGAAGCGGAAAGAAAGGCGTGAAGTGGATATGCTGATGGATGAAGTCGAAGATACTGGGGTTGCAGCAGAAGACAAGGATATAATTCCGAGTTCACTCGCGGCTCGGGATGCCAGTCCTGTGACGAATCCGTCATTAGAGCATGGCCAGAGCTCTAGTCGATTCCATGTCAAGAAGCGGGTAGTCATCTCGGATTGGAGTCGGTCGCTGCGTCGTTGTAAGTACCGCGTTGATATTAAAGACTTCCGTTTTCACGCGTCGGATTAGCACAAATCCAGCCTGATGGTCCAACGCACAGATGGATGATTCGTCTCACAGCACCGTCCTATGTACGTCAACCTCTAATACTCACTCCTAATACTAATGATCACTCTTCCAGTCGGACCATGTCACTACATTTATATCGGCCATCCGAGTTCAATGTGCTTCAGTTCCACCACTTTTTGAAGAAATCATCACTTGTTCTACACCTCCGTTCGCGGTCTCTCGGCTAGCCAAGGCGCCGTTCCTAGCACGCGTAGCGCTTGTGTTTTCAGACGAGCACACTAAAGATGTTACTGTCACTCAGTGGGTAGATGTACGTACTCTATGCGCCAGCCCTTGCCTATGCTCAATCGTCTACATTGTATAGCTAGATCCGATGCGTTCCGGGAGACCGATCCTGGGGGCTGAACAGATATTCGACGTTGAACTCAATCGCAATGCGAAACCTCTTCCCGTTGACGTTTCATCGGATAATATTCCAAGCTCCGTCCTTTGGGCAGAGGATCGAGGAATAGCTGACGGAGCTATGCAGGATGAAAGAACTCAACAGCTCTTTTCTATTATAGAGCCCGAGTTGGGCGCGATCAAGTCTGAAAGGGATACAACGCCAACCGCACCTCAAGAGCCTGCACTAGGTGAACCGCTCCCAGAAGAGGACGAGTTAACACAACGTACGTAGCTGTCGCATCCATTCGATGTAAATCAGCACTAAAACACATCTCGCTGGTTTGATAGCACATGACAGACTCATCCCAATCCTGAGCAAACTGCGCTCCAAGTTACCGTTAACACTAGAAGGTATGCTACATATACAGATAAGGGCAGTTGATTAACTCCGGTCCAGACTCTAAAGATGGAAGCGGTCTGCAAGTAGCATACATGTGCTTTTCAACGCGCTCAGAGCTACTTGAAGCTCCACATGGTAGACGAAAAGCCGTCGAGGTGGTTTTCATTTCATCCACCCCAGCTTAGCCTTACTGACTATCGAACCTCAGTGGCAGTATGCTCGGACGATGCTGAAGGTACTCATTGCAGAGTATACAACTTACGATGCCGATTTGGATCCAAAGCTGGTCGAGTGTCTTAGTGTGGCGCAACTTCACGCGTACCTAACTGGAGAAGGGGTCTTTCCGCGCCCGGATCCTGAAGTATTAATGATAAAGCTCGAAGAAGAGACTGAACTTATCCCCCTTGCTCCTGTGGCCGATTCCTCGCAGTGGCCTCCCAAATACTGTGGCGTCTGCGGGCTGAATATCTCGTCTCATCCACAAACACCCCACCCTTTGGATGGTTTCGGTTTTGCCTGCTCGCCTTTGGGTTCCTGTCAGCGACCAATATGCGATGTTGGTTTATGGACTGCACTGAGGCCTAATCGAGCTACCCATCTGGCAAATCCGATTTACGGTCTCATTACTACTCAAGGTTCTCGCGAGCCGCTTCGAGGTGCGTCTCAGCTAGTCGAGTGCGCTTCCCCGCAGATGACTCTCGCATTTCATGCTCTGACAACACTTTGGGGTCTGAAAACTTTTGACTACTCTGCAAAACGACGGAACCCTACCAACTTGCGTGTTGCTGAAACTCGATTTCCCCTTGAGCTCCTGGGGATTGACGCGCCTCATGTGGACCGAACCCTATCACCTCACGCTCTGTTAGCTCTTGTCGCGGAAATTTTTATTAAGCGTCTCGTTCGGGAAGGGCTGAGAGCTCGGACCGAGATGCTGGCAGGACTGCCTGGTGTCACTGGACCCACCTTGCTAACTAGTGCGCATATATCCCGAGCGTTAATGGATGGTCGAGGCCCCGAAGGATGGTTGCCGTTAATGACAGTGGCACGCGTCGGGATGGTTCATGTGGATAATGTCTAAAGTACTTCTACCTTCCACAAAGGAATACACGGCCCTACGTCAATTGCACACCAACCTCCCGGGCACGCTGTTGTCTTCTCACTACCCTTATTATACCTTTGGCTATGCCGCTAAATCACGGAATAGAGACTAGGGAACCAGATCCAAGTTACAAATCTTCCTGCTGACGCGTGGCTGTGTACCATCAACTGACCCGCTCTTCCGCGCCTCCTTTCTTCGATTCTCGTACACGGTACCGAAATCATGCTACTCCGGCTGTCTTGCAAACGACCTGCGTCTATCTTACTCAGTCAATGCTATACCGATTGCAATGCTCAAAGCTATCACGCCACCGGCCATTTCTCCAAACATGTTGCGATCGCCAAACAAATTTCCCGATTTGAACAAACTGTCCTTTGACCTGCTTACTTGCTTCCTCACCTCATCTGTTAATGCATTGCATGGCGGTCCTAGTCTCCTTGGCATCAAGTATATAATGTACGGGTGGCAGACTTGCATCCCTCATCTCTAGATCCTGCAGCTTCTCCTTCCGCTTCACTTACTACAATAACAATGTGCCGACGAATTGTGTGAGTGCCTATGCTCAGCATACTCGATGTTGTTCGACTTGATACTGGCGTGGCTGCAGAGAACAATACCAATACGAAGAATGTGGCCATACTGTGAGTACAATTGACATGCTGCCCCGAAGTTAAGCCAACGACCTCGCAGCGTGATATGGGCAAGCCAATCGTCGGTGTGAAAGGTACCGCAATCCCGCGTTAACCTGGCTGCCACTAGACTAACTATATACGTACCTGACAGATTGTATGAAATCGAATTGTAAGAAAAGCAGGAAGCATTCGCCAAATTGCAGGTCCAGTGCGTGTAAAAGCGTCAGTATTTGTGTCTTTACTAGTTTTATCCAGCTAATCGGTCAGAATTCTTTCCAGAAATACGGCCCTGATATCAATCCGTAGGTTACGTGTCCATTTCATTGCCTCATTTGCTAAACCGGTGCCCTTGTGTCCAGCCTACGACCTGAACCGGGCTTCTGCGACGAAAAGTACGATAGTTTTGTAGCCCTTTAGCATTTAATTAACTCATGCATCCCAACAGATGCACGCACCGAGCCGAACAATCCTGCATCATCGTATGAAACCGAATTTTTCTTCGTTCGAATTTGCTACCCACTACTGTATCCATTATGTATACCCTGACCTGGATCACTTACAATATCCCCTCTTATAGTAGACTTATGAAGCACTAGTTTATGCTACTAAAACATAATAGACATTCAAACTTGAGACCGCATATATTCAGTTTAGTTGCACCACTCATCATGAAGACTGCGCATACATATACAGATATATTTGTGGTATTTATCAAAATTTAGATGAGACCAACGTTTACTCAGTAAGGAACGTCGGGTATATTTGTCCAATCTGGTATAGGAACCACCAAGAACGGCCCCCCGCGGTAGGATCCTTCTTGCCCTTCTTTTTCTTTTTCTTCTTGGGCGGCTCTCCTTCAGCGAGTTGTGTAGTCTCTGGTGGATCTTCATCCTTCGCTGCAACAGGGAGCTCGGCCACCTGGATAAAAGTCCCGCTCAAGACCATGCCGGCTCCGAAACGCAATGCCTCGAGAAACACCTCGTCAGGTTTGACCAGCACAGTGATGCTGTCGGTGAGAGGATCGTGAGGGCCAACCCAGCCAAACTTGTCATTGTCAATAGGAGGATTTAGCATGACGGGCTTGTTGACGCATGCTCCCGACATAGGGGCGTTTTGCGATTGCAGAGACGGCAGAAGAGTTAAGCGAGCTAGCTTCTGTTGAGCAATATCACCAAAGGTTGGCGCTGTACCTTCCGGCGGAGGATTGGCATTTGGGACAGGCTCGGTGACTGTCCCAATGATCCGAGAAGATGCCTCGACCCGCAAAGTAACATAGGTCTCTTGAAGACTATTCGGGCCAATAATGGCCTCAATCTGTTCTCCAGCGGGTGGACCAATATTTCCCCAAATCTCGGCGGGATCTTCTTCAGGCGGCGCCATAAACTCTTCTACGTTCCATGTCGACTCGCCTATGCCTTGTCCCCAGGTTGTCCCCTCTCCGTCGCCGTCTCCCCAGGTTTCGCCTGATCCACCAGCACCAGGGCCCCAACCATCTGCCGCACCCCAGCCGCCAGTGTCGGTCAATTCGGTTTGATATCCGTTAACGCTGGGAGGTTCGATGCCATGCACAAGGAGTTCGGCCTCGGTAGGCTTGAATGTTTGGGGAGTGTCCGGATCCTCTGGGTTTGGAGGATCTAGTGTGGTGCCAACGTCCATGGAAGGAGTATCGCTAGCCTTTAGCTTCTCAGGCAGGCGTCCGAAGACCCATCCTACGTCGAGACGCTGTCCCCAAATCTCACCACACGCCTTGCCCCAAGGCTCAGGGAACAAACGCGCCAACTTGGTTGTATGCGGCATTTCTTGTTTGGCAAGCTGGACGACCTTCTTTGCACGAGTGATGCCATGCTTGGTGCTCTTTTCAACCGACGTGAACACGTTATTATTGTCGAGGAAATTGAGGAAGGTCTCGACAAGAATTGGTGTGTCGCGAATTTTGAGCTCATTCCTACCATATTTAGTAACAGTATGGCGAAATTTATATGAGCGATCATAATGGTTAATCATTTGCGGAAGATGACGTACCAATAGACACCCTTGTCGTATGCATAGGACGTCAAAAATAACTTGATCACCCTTTCGGGGTCCTGATGGAACGCGTCCAAAGCGCGCTCCCTTGCAGTTTCGGGCACCGCTCTTGAGCTCTCGTTCTCCATGACCTCTTCAATCGTTGCGCTGGGTATTTCAGCATCCATGTCAAGTTCTGACTCGCCATCCGAAACGTCGTCATCATCGTCGTTGTCGCCAGGTTCAGCTTTCGCGTTCGTTTTGACACCTTGGGGGTTGGCATCAATGAGCCCAAGACATATCGCGAACTAAGTGAAGAAAGTCACTCAAGAGATCGAAGATTGTTCTGTTGATTAGACCTACCACTTGTGCGACTTGTTGTACATGTAGGGGGAAACGACGCTTTTCTGTAAAGTCTTTATGGGCTTGCAAGAGTCGATCCACGTAGGTTTCGCGACTACCATCCAAAGTTTTAGCATAGTACCCATATTTTTTTACTCCACTCACTGGTCGTATTTATACGTCCGTCGAGATGTCTTCGAATCCTCCTCGATCTCTTCCCACCACTCGAGCGGCACTTCAACCGTTTGTCCATCGACGGTCTTTTTCTTCTTACGTCTCTTCTTCTTTTCACCGTCGTGGCGCGACTCTAGTTCAATAGTAGGGGCTCCTATTCCTTCGGGCTTGGTAGTTTCGTCCTCGGGGTCGATCCATAACCCCGTGGCTACGAACTGGGAGAAGGGGATAACTTCGACCCCATCAGGTTTTGCAGGAAAAGGTGGCCATTTGTACCATGGTACATCTTCGGGCCAGTCGGCGGGCGCGCCTTCGTTGTTGGCCATGGAGGAAATCGTTGTATAAGCAGTGAAGTGGTGGGCGGGATGAGGTGGCTACGGGGTTTGGTGCCATTCATATATCACGAGATTCGATCATGTAAGCATCGGGGTAGCCATACTGCCAAAGGCAGACTGGATCTACTTGAATGGCATAACAACTCGAGAGAATTACAGCGTGGAAATTAAAAGACAACAAGCAAACGTTACATTAGACACCCTCGATAGCAGCGAGCGCAGCCTCGTTCAGGGCCTCGGCCTCCATCATAATCTGTTCCTCCTTCGCAGCGATGCTCGCTTGCACTTCCTCCTTTGCAATCGTCAAATCCTGGAACCGCGCCTGCAGCTCGCGCTCACGACGCTCCAACTGCTCAACCTCCTCTTTCAACGCATTGACACGGCGAGGAGCTGCAGCCTGCTCGGTCGCATGCAGGCGAGCAAAGCTCTCGTACTCAATGTACGTCTTCAGAAGGTCGGCCGACCCATCCTTGATACGTTTTGCCAGAGCAGTTGAGCGGGCACTGTACCCCCCTAGAGTGACATTTAGCTTTTTCTCGACTTTGGCGGCTTTAGCAGCCTCTTTCGTCATCGCCTCCCGATCTTGCACTAAGAGCGCAGCGATCCCAGCAATACGCTCCTGTGGTTCAAGAGCGGCAGCGTCAACCCAGGCCTTGATATTACGGTCGTAAGCCCAGGTATCGCGCATGTGCGCCCAGCTCAAGAGCTCGCCGTCAAAGTCCTCCTGGCCAGCAGCGAGTACAACGCCTTTCTTGACCTCTTCAGGGCTCGCGCCGATGATACCAAGAGTGGCGGATAGCTCCGCGTGCACCGCTAGAGTTGCAGCAACTACGTCCTCGTCGTCAGGCATGTCGTACATAGACGGTGTGCCCCCAGGGTAAGGTGTACCAGGGAGCGGATGCGCAATGGTATCGTGTTGGATGAGGTCCACGAGTTCTTGGTCAAGCAAGGCCTGCGCACCGGACAAAACACCTGAAGCATCGGATGTCGCTCGCAAAGCCTGCAGCAGCTGGTCCCGGTTCACATGCACGGGGCGAGGCAAGTCGCGCTTGACGACATTAGTTCGACGTTCAAGAGCCTTGCGCTCTTCTTCCTCCTGCAATTTTTTCATGCGCGCATTCCGCTCCGCCATGTCCTCGACCGTCATAGTACGTTCGTCCTCCTCAATCTCTTCCTCGTCTTCGGGCAACACAACCTCGAAGTCATTACTCGGCTTCGGGAGACTCGCGAATCCAAGCTTAAGAGATCTTTGAACGGCCGCGGCGCGCATCCGTTCTTCGCGTGGCGTATCGCCGATCCTAGGAGTACCGTCTTCAGGGTTGATACTCAGGTTATCCCGCATGGGAGTCCGGAGCGGTGTGGCACCAGCTCGAGTATCCGAGACATCAGATCCATTCGCGCGGGGTGTCGCAAGAGGGTTGGGAGTAAAGGCAACCTGGTGGCGGGGTGTCGCGCCTTCGAATCCAGTACCACCTTGTGCTGAGACGTGCATAGGCGTGTTCTCGTCGCCAAGAAGGGGAGTCTGGGCTTGAACCATATTACGAAGGTTCCGTGCCTCAGCCATAATGTTATCCTCTATCAAGCGGGAAAGCTGATAAGATGTACAGTTTTGATGGAAAAATAAACGAAATACCTTGCGGCGCGGTGCGGGGAGTCCTTGCCATCCGCGCGTGTCCAAGCCCTTCATACTCTCCAAGTAATCGTCCGCTGGCCTCATTTCCTTCGCCCTCGTCATTCATCAATGCACGCGCGCTCTGGCCCGCCTGTCCAATTTTTACGATTTCCTCGAGTTCAGCCTCGCCAACCTGGGCCTCAGGAAGCACGAGCGAGCGCCGCTTGCTAATCTGCTCCGCCTCTTTGAGCTTTTGGATCTGGGCATCACGCGCAGCGATGAACTTGGTGGAGTGCGGCTCGTTAGCTCCCTCCTTGCCCTTCTTCTGTCGCTTCTTGGCTTCGGCCTCTTCCTCTTGCGGCTTGCGCTTGTTTTCGAGGCGGCGAAGAGATTGTCCGACGGGTGCAGAATAGGATTTAGCTTGTTCTTCGGTTGTGTCGTAAAAACCGGCTGCGGGTTTCTTTTCGAAAGGAATATCTGCGTTGTACTAACAATCAAATTATTAATGAGCGCCGCCGTAATTAAGGAATCTGCTTACATCCATTCCCTTTTTCTTCGTCTTGTGTCGCATGCTGCAAAATACAAGTCAGTAAACAACAGCCGAGAGCGCCACACGAACGTACATAATACCAGCGGCCTTGAGCTCTCGTTTCTTCTGCAGAACTGCCAACCTCCTAGCCTCTTCCAACTGCCGTTCGCGCGCCTTGCGCTTCGCTTTCTTTCCCTGAGTGTTTGCGAGACGGGCGCGAGCCTCGGACAACATCTCCTTTTCTGCATATGAAAACCGTGAATACTATCTCCTTCATCCCGCGAACGCACAAAACAACGTACCGTCTTCGTCCATATCAATAGGGTCAGGCCTCGCAGGCTTAGTCTCCGGGTCGGGGTCAATCTCGCCTGGCCGTAGCCGACGAATATCGTCAGCGCTCGGACCCGCCTCGCCGCCCTCTGGTCCACCCAGCCCGAGCTCCTCGTTCTCTTTTGCCTCGGCGTCATCGAGGAGTTTTTGATATCGTTCAAGGCATTGGGTTGCAGTGCGACCGACGATGGGGGCTATGGTGCGCCATTGCGTTGGCATGAGTTTCGCAAGGTGTAGAAGTTTTTCGTCTTCCGTCTGGTCACATTATTTTAGCTATTCATTTGTTTGGTAGAGGTAAATGAGAATGGGACGTACTTTAGACCATTCTGTCTTTTTGATAGACGGGTCTAGCCACTCGTACCAGCGAGCTTTGCATTGCTTGGGCGTTTTCCGGACGAGCAAGGACGAGATGCGCGCCCTGGTTCCGTGGCATTAGCATTATCTATTGAAGTATTTCGAGCTCTACCCACCATTGGTTCTTCCCATACTTCGCAATGGCCGCCTTGAGAACCTCATCTTCGGTGTTCTATGTTGACATCGTGAGTACAGTCGCATATTATTCTTACTTGATAGCATACCTTCCAAACACCTATCAAACTAAGTTAGTACTAGTATATCGGAGCAGTATGATTTAACGCTTACCTCCTTTAATGATGATACGGACCATGGTTGAAGTCCACTGAGGTTGCGTCCTATGTGGCTGTACCGCTGCGTTGTGATGACACGTGACCTGGATGATAGTAGCCGGGCGCTCAATCGCTTGAAATTGGCCACCTCCACCAACCTGTGGCTTAGTGGCTCATATTACGATCACCCCCCTTTTCGCACAGTTCTCTTCGAAGACAAGCCTCGAGCTCGCCACTGGAATTGGGGTGCTAGCCAGCCCTGACGGCAATATATGTGCGAGACAATGGTGGCTCG
>WSTJ01001187.1:0-14538 GCA_019623705.1 Ceratobasidium sp. 428 | reverse complement strand
ACCAGATAAGGAAATTTTTCATCACCAAAAAAGGAAATTCTCCTTTTATGGTTAGGCTGGGTGGATCCAGATGGATCCTGAGACACCTTGTGGGTCCAGATGGGTCCACTCATAAGTCCTTTCTCAGGATCCATCTGGATCCATCTGGATCCACCACCTTTTTTGCTGATGCAGTGCAAAACACAGTGTATATACAACATATATATACCGTTTGGTGCGCAAAAACGCGCTGAGTTCAATGGAGCTCTTTAAAGACGCTAATTCTCTACTTGTGGTGAGATAAGAAGGATAAAAAGGGGGTTTAACCCCTGGATGCGCCACACATGCTAGTCAATTGCACTGTGCAAATGCCCGTCCCCTGTGGCTTAACAATGCGATGCATAGTACTGAAGCTACATACAAAGTTTCAAGAGTTTTGGAGCATTTTGAAGGCACCAATGAAGGGAAAAACTGCTGCTGAGGGGGATTTTTAGCTCTTTATCCCCTATAGCAGCATACAGAGAGCTTCTTGAGCTTATCCAAGGTGCTAGCCATGCTCAGGGGGGCTATTTACACTGGTTCAATGGCATAGAGGCACACCTTGATATGTGCAATGCTCCTTGGAACCGGCCTTGCTCCTCACCTGACTGAAATACACAAGATTGCCTGTCCAAGGCATAGCTCACTCGGTTTGGAGACAGCTGTGAGTGAGATACAGCATAGATCTATGGTTTTCAGGTATAAGAAACACAATGGCGGTATTATATACATATAAAAATGTCTCCTTGAGGTGATAAGAGGGTCAGCGCACCCAGGAGATTATTTTCTGGGGACAACAATCACACAATCGCTACAGGGAAAAATGTAACAAAACATGTGAGTGCATGAGCGGAATGCTCTGGATTTTGCGCATTTAATGAGCCATTATACACTGTGTTATGAGAAGCTTTAGTACTCGTACCAATTCCAAAGACAGCTCTTTTAGGTGGTCACTTTCCAGATATGGCAAATTTCAAATTGTACCTAAAAATGGAACAGGTGCAGATCACATCAGAATTTCCAAATCTTTAATCAGAATCTAAATTGAATGAGTACTCGGTGAGAAATTTGCAAAATACATTCGATTTTGATCAGAAACCTGCCTGATGGTGTCTACAGTAGACTTCTTCTGTTCATGGTGGACCGATTCTGAGTACACCAGGGTCTACAGAGATCTACGGAGGTCTACGGTAGATGTCCATGTCTACACAGGTCTACGGTAGACCTGTTTGTCTATGTAGACCAGAACCATTTTCCTGATGTTGCTGATGTGGTCACTGGGCATCTCGTCCCATACCCCTTATTAGTCTTATCTTTATATCACCAAGGACGTTGACAAGGAACAAGCGAGATAGGCGAGATAAGCGACACAGTTACATGGGGATGGACTACAGAACACGGCGGATGAGGAGGGGCAAGAGAAACATGGATGTCTTGATCAAGGATCAAGACAGATTTAGGCTGCCCAAAACCCTGCAGTTTTTGGCCACACAACCACCAGAGCCTGCTACAGCCGTGTGGGAGTGTGTCTGAGGTGTTTTCTCACCTGAGGTCAGGATCTATTGAATTCAGCTCAATTTGGGGGGATTTAATGAATTTAGCAAAATTCAGTCAATTACGCAAAATTACTCACCAAGGTTGTAATGATAGATCCGCTTTTTCCTGATGCACTCCTTCTCCATACTGAAACTCAAGAACATGTGACCAAAAATGAGTCTATTTGAGTTCTTGACCATCTCAGACTCTATCTGCACTGATTCTCCTCTGCTGCCAGCCATCTAGGCGTCAGAGAAAATTTGATGGAATTATTCAGCCAAATTGAGTGCAATTTACCTTAAGTCCAAATTTACCTAAACTTACCTGGGGAAGTCCTCACTTTAGGCAAATTTTGCTAAATTTACCCTGGATTTAGGAATTTCCAATTCTCTCGGATCTGTCCTGAAACACCTTTTTAGCCTATTAGTGCATGCTATGAGTGCTTAGGGTGTGTCTGGTGGCTTCTGGCCCCTGATTTATCAAATTTAGGTCAATTTAGCTAAATTTAGCTAAATTTGCTAAAGTAGCCAAATTCAACTAAATTGACACCTCAGACCTTAATAAAAAAGGAGGTTTTTCCTGACAGGTTAGGTACACGACAACCCAGCTTGGAGGGCTGACATTTCCAAGCCAGATTTTGGTTCCAGCTTGCATGGAGGGTCAAGAGCTCACCATTAAGGTCACGCATCAAGGAGCAAGCAACATGAATGTATAGAAAGCCAACAATTCAGCATATACACACGCAAAATTTCAAGGTTTGTTGAAGGATATCTGAGCAACATTGAGTGACTGGCTCTACAGTCCTAGCCTGCTTCCTAGTCAGCTACTGTGGCATATAGTGAGAAAAAAATAATGTAGCACACAACACATTGTGAAAACATCCTGAGTCTTGAGAGCACTCAATAAGATGTTTCAGTCAGTTCAGACTGTTCAGGCAAATGCCTCTCCATAGTCCTATCCAGTACTCAATAGTGGCGGGCATCAACACAAACAAGCAAAAACAGAGGACATCTCGAGCACCCACCATTATTTTTTGTCCCAGTCACACTATTCAACTCTATGCCCAAACATTCCTCTGGGTGATGATGGCGGCTGAGTGCTCTGGCCCAAACTGCGGCGAGAAAACATGCGTAGCGGCGTTCTGGGCGAGTCACGTGACCATATGCGCCCCCACATCTTCCATTCATTCTCTGTTGTTACCTGTTTGGGTTGGTGCCAAAGTGCTGTTGAGTACTCAATAGGACTATATGGAGAGGCAGGTTTGCCTGAACAGTCTGAACCGACTGAAACGTCTTATTGAGTGCTTTCGAGACTCAGGACGTTTTCGCGATGCATCTGAAAATAACATACAAAAAATGGTTGATTATTTGATATCAGTCACGGCCCGATATACGGGTAAGGTAAGGGCCATAGGGCGGCGCTTGTGCATAAACTTATCTCAGCGCTCGTGATACCGTATTGTACCGTGTCGTATCGTCCGCAACGCTATTTCCGGGATTGCACCCTAGTCGGAAAAATCTGGGTGTTTGGGGCGGCGGTGTAACCTAAAACGGCGTGAAGTCCTGTGGCTGCCTGATACTTTGTGGGTTTGTGGGTTTGTGGGTTTGTCACGGGGGTCTACGTAATCCATGCCGGTCTTTGGGTAGCGCTCACGCATTGCAAACAGACTTAATGGTAATGGAGCTTTCCAAGCGCTGGGCGATTCTTGCTGTCGGCGTCGATCGTGACGTTCAAGATGGCTGTCGGACTAACTTTCGGCTTTCGCCAAACCTTCAGCCCGGCGTTTCGGAGATCCTCGTGTTTAGTTCGAGTCGGGGTTGGTACTCGTGCCCTGGCTATACCTCCTCTCGGACTCTTGAAATTTCCACACTCGACCGATGTGTTACGAGGATCGCGCGCCTGGCCAGTGTCAACACTCCCTCGGTTGCACCCACCGGCTACTTCTCGGCACGCTTCATCCAGTGCACCTCACCGTTCTGTGTCAACAGCTCTTACGAAACTTTTGCCCGCCTCTCTACAACCTGATTCCGGCAACCAAACGACAAACATACGTCAATTATTTTCCCTGGCCAAGCCCGAGAAGAAAACACTGCTTGCTGCGTTTGGACTTGTGAGTAGGTCTGCTACTTAGAGTCAAGCTTACTCCTTTCGAACGCTGACTTTGTCAAGCTTTTAATCTCGTCATCCGTGACTATGTCTGTTCCCCTCACCTTCGGCAAACTGATAGATTTCTTCTCTAACGGTATTCGTCCTGTGCGTCTACCTATTGCTATGACGTTAAATCTGTCTAATGTATTCTCCAGGATATAATCCCCGAGTCCATCACGCCGGCAACTGCCGCAGTTACTATTTTGGCCATCTTTACTATTGGTGCTGCCGCTAACGCTGGTCGTGTAATCCTGATGCGCTCCGCCGCGGCCCGGATCATTGCTCGACTTAGAAAAGCCACTTACACCTCGGCCCTGCGTCAAGACATCGAGTACCTCGAACGAACAGCTGGACCAGGCGATGTGGTATCAAGGTTGAATGCGGATGCATATATTGTTGGTGATTCGTAAGCTCCCACTTCGAACTTTTATTCATTTGCTCATGCCCACCATGAAGGCTTACTGGCAACTTGAGCGATGGCGTAAGGTAACGTACACTACCTGCTTGGAAACAACTTACCGATCTGTCACACAGAGCTGTAGTTACCGCGTCTATTGGTCGTAAGTTTGTCTGATAAATATACTTGCGTATATCATCTGACGATGTAGTGAGCCTCATGTTCTACATTTCCCCTACTCTCACCGCCCTCATGTTAGCGATTGTTCCGCCCGTTTCACTGGGCGCTGTAAGATCCCTTGTTTTGAACGGACTTCGATGGCTTCTTATAATGTGTGTAGTTCGCATATGGTCGCTATCTCAAGAGATTGAGTAATCGGACACAGGAAGGTCTTGGAGACATGTCCAAGGTTCGCATGGTTTCTTCTCGAAAACGTTCACTTACCTTTTCTCCAGGTCGCAAACGAGGCTCTCTCTGCGATCCGCACGGTTCAAGCATTCACTGCTTCTCCTCACGAACAATCACGATTCGCGTCCAAAGTTGACGTGGTCCAATCCCTCGCGATCAAAGAAGCCCGTGCTTCGGCTGCATTTTTCGGGACAACCGGGTGGGCGGGAAACGTGATCGTTCTGGGATTGTTGGGATATGGTAACATCTTGCTTCTCAGTTTTACACCGTTGCATTCACAAGTTATTAGGCGGTAGTCTGGTTTCCCATGGACATATATCTGTGGGCGATTTGACCAGCTTGCTTATGTATACGGCGTATGTCGGTGGGAGTTTAAGCATGCTTTCGTGAGTTCCTTTCCAAGTTTCTCTTCTATCTCGCTAAGTTTCCTATCTCAGCTCGTTCTTCGTAAGTGTAGAGTGGGATTGCGTCGCACGGTCCTTACGAGCAACCGGCAGTCGTCTCTAATGAAAGGTCTTGGCGCATCTGAGCGCGTTTTCAACCTTCTCCAACGCGAACCTGTAATTCAGAGTCCCACCTCGGCACCCTTCGACGTCCGAAAGGATTACGGCAACATTAAATTCGAGGATATCTCATTCGCCTATCCTAGTCGACCTGGTGCCGAGATTCTGCGCGGGTTTTCGATGACGATCAAAGGAAAGGGGGATAGTGTCGCGATTGTGTAAGTATCTTTATCTAGCCCGCCTGAATCCACACTTAGAATTATTTCATCTGCTAGTGGAAAGAGCGGGAGCGGCAAGAGTAGCATACAAAGTCTGTTATTCAGGTTCTACGACCCCGACTCCGGAAGGATCACTGTGAACGGACGAGGTATGTTTTCGTCGATCCTGCTAGTCTCAATCCATGAACAGTCTCGCTCCAGACATCCAGGACTTTTCGCTCGACAGCTGGCGCTCAGCCATCGGAATTGTCCCACAAGTGAGTAAACCCGCGTAATTCCGTGCAAGGTCTCACAAAGCATCAGGATCCTGTGTTGTTCACGGGCACAATCGCCGAAAACATAGCATACGGCCATCCATCCGCTACTCAGTCTGACATTGAGGAAGCTGCTCGACTCGCAAATTGCGATTTCGTCTGGAATATGCCAGACAAGTTTGAAACTCAAAGTGCGTACAAAAACAGATACCTATTTCATGATTTAATAACATTATTTATAGTCGGTCGCGATAGTTTGAGTGGTGGACAGAGACAACGTATTTGCTTTCAGCTTCTGCTTGCCGAACGGAGATTGAATTTATTCCTTCAGGTGTCGCTATCGCTCGTGCGCTTTTGAAGAAGCCTGTGTTACTCTGTCTCGACGAGGTCAGTCTGAGATGAACTCTCTACGCATGTACTGGATAAGATCCGCACCACCCAGGCCACATCCGCGCTGGACGCCTTGAGCGAACTGCGCGTCAACGAGGCGATCGAGCGAATCCTTCAGTCACATGAAACATCAACGTTGATTGTTGCCCATCGGTATATATGCGCTCTGTACTCCATCTTCACTGACTGAACCGTATCAATGATTTGCAGCCTCTCTACAATATCAAGAGCCGGCCGAATCGTGGTACTAGAGGGTATACAGCTCACTCATTTTGCTCAGGCTTGTAGACTGAACTTATTTTTGTAGACGGCAAGGTGACTGAGGAAGGTACTTATCAAGCTCTCGTAAGTAACACTTTTCAAGGTTTAGACGCAAAGCCGAAATACATCTTTCAGGTCGCAAATCCGGACTCGAGATTTAGACAACTTATGGCATCGCAGCTGGATGCACTGTAGGCTTAGCTATATGTAATGAACTATCATGAAATAAACACACTCTTCGTTAAACCAAATTGTATTATTAAACGACCCCAATGTTTATTTCAGGGCCGGATGATGAAGGAATCGAACGCCCGACGTAAGGCCCTTATGCGTGGACAGAGAGTCAGACACGTGACTTTGCCTTATTCGACAACAACACTCATCTGGGAGACGAAAGAATGCGTTTTTGGCTGTGAACTCTCTGTAAGTGCTATTCTTCACGGTCAGTGCTCTACTGAATAATATACTGAATCATAAACAGGTCTTCCGGAATTTTTCTGTGCACTCTGTTACGAATGATGGATGTTGGGATGACTACTAACGACAGCAAAGTATGTACACATTTCGTCCGCAATGTAACTAATCAACTGACCGAATCGGTTACGCAGATTTCTAAAGACACTACGGAGCCGTCAATGATCCGTGTTCACACGCCCTCACCCGTCTCGCGCGCCTATCCCGGACACCTACCCGTTCCGGGAAGCACTCCCGCCATTACCGACTTGGACGCTATCGACTATGACTCCGGCAACGACACCGAACCGGAAGACAGCTCCTCGAATCCGCAGTCCTCCCTTGGGGCCTTCAAATCGTTCTTGACATACCACACCGCGGCGTCCTCGCTCAACTCGAGCCCTTTGAATGCCAATCCTCCAAATACGATACCCTCCATACCCTTCTTGAACGCCTTAAACCTCAGACGATCCATTTCAGCGGACCGCCTCACTATGCGTCCAACCCCACCGCCCTTAATTCGTACCCAGTCGGACAGTCCGAGTGTGCACAGCGCTCCCAGTTCCAGCATACCCACCCTCGCCTCCCTTCATAACCCCCTTCATTCGCTTAGTTCACTCACACTACCTGGTGTACGAGTGAGCGGGAACGATGGCGGTGCCGATATCAACACGTTGCTCAACGCATTTTGCGGTGACCACGTGTATATCAGTCAACCTAACGTACGTACCTGCTCTATCTTAGCTAGGCGGCCCAACTTATCCATTCTCAGGGCCCCATATACACCGAGAATGTCGAAACGAAAATGCTTATGGAGCTTGTGAACGCTCCCGGTGCACACATACCCACAGAGGACCCGCCAAGGTTGACTGCGCTGGAAAAAGGCAAGGGGCGCGCAGACGACAACCTGGACCAGATCTACGATAGCGATGCGTATCTCTCCGCAACGAGTGATAGTGAGCCCACGAGCGGCACCTCGCCCTATCGGCCATGTTACCCCCAATTGAACGACACCACTGACGATGAACTCCGTTACGGAACCATACCCGACTCTATATCCGACAGTGAAGATATCGATATCTCGGCCTACATCGATACCACTGCAACTATGCCCGCGTTCCCAGCGCCGACTGTCTCTCGGTCTCGTTCCTCCAGCCGATCCTGCCCTAATCATTTGTTCACCGGCGACATTCCCCCCGTCCCCCCGATCCCGGCTCACGCCTTACTCGGCGGTCAGCCTCCCTCTCTGTCTACTTCTCGCCTCGCTTCTAGTCCGATTCACTATTCTCCCGTGCAAGACAACCGCGCTCTACAAGCCCCCACGCCAACCCAAACGCTACCCCCTACCCCCTCATCCGCGAGTATCAGCAGTACTACTAGCTTCTCATCTACGGCTGCGCTCAACCCTCGCCTCAAACCTCCGGCTCCGCCCGCCAACGAAAAATCCCGCCAACGGTCCGTGTCTGAGTCAGGTGGGGGATCCGGGTCAGGGAGTGGTTCGGGCTCGCGCGGTCGGTTCGCTCGAATTGCCCAGGTCTTGCGCAAGTCGCCGAGCGTATCACCCGGGCGGGGAATCGAACATATCGCTCCTCCTCCTGCGAGGAAGTCAAAAAATCGACCTAAATTTACCATCGCATTCATCGGTTCGGCAGGGTGCGGTAAAACCTCGATAATCGAAAACGCGTCGCATTCGGCCAACCCCAAATTCAAACAGGAGACCACCAAGCGGACGGTCTGCTATAATAGCGAAGACATCCACAGTATGTCATCAAACTCTTAGAACATCTAAGCTTTGTACTGATTTTGCTACAGTCCAGCTGCGCGAGGTTGCAACAGTAGTCGACAAGTCGCGAAGCACCACTCCTGTAACCGCAGTTGAAACCGACTCGGCACCGTTCCTCCGTGCTCTCGACGGTAATGCTGAATTCTGGCCCGACTCGCTCCCCGCTATCGACGCCGTTGTGCTCTGCTACGATGCATCGCGTGAAGGCAACCAAGGCGGAAGCTTTGACGGCATTCAACGATTGAATGGTACGCTCAATCTTCATGACATTTAAATGCTATAACTTACAGACCAGCAGACGCTTTTGCCGCACGCCGAACCCCGATTATATGGGTGGGCTGCAAAAGTGACTGGATACGGGTCCCCAACAAAGACAACCAAGGGCCAGGCTCCCCTCGAATCCTACCCGACGGAATTGTCCCGCCGAACGAAGTTTTCGTCAAGGCGCTCGCATCCCATACTGGACTCATTGAGGTCACTCAAGAGTCCAGCTACGGCATCGAGCAAATGCGAAATTCATTTACGTGGATGTACAAGTCGGCCGCGCGCCTTCTCCGTAAGTAGCTATCGTGTTAGATCAACTCTTATTTACAAGGAATCTTAGGTGACCGAGAGCAATCCAGTACTGGCGATGGATGTTTGAACCACGCGTCGCCTGAAGTTCTCGACCGAAAATCCTCCCAAAAATCAACTCGTAGCCGCCCGATTGTCCCTCGAAACCGACCGCCCATACCACATCCGCCATTCCAACCCTCCAGTTCCGCTAACCCACCCACCAACACGTCCCATTCTCCCACCATGTTGCAACCTCACTCTCGACCCGTCACTCGTGCTCGCTCAATGAGCGATCTACTTAGCCAAGAAGCCCGCGATCGAGTCGCAGAGCCATCCGCCGCGATTGTGCGCAAGGCGAGTGCGACGATGACCGCACACATCTCCCGGAGCACCGAAGAGACGAGGAATGATCAGCCAGAGGAACCGGAGACGAAGGCTGAAGATGGGGCGGGGACTAGAACTAGCGAACACAATATTAGTGTTCTCGTGCTCCCCCCTAAGTTTCGTCAAGACAAGTAAGTAATATTGTCAGGGCTGCACACGGTTATTGATACTCTACCATAGGTACGCATTCATGACCGTGGACGACATGATAGTTCGGCTCTCTGGCGGCATGGTCCCCGGATGGGGTAAGAGATGATTCGGTGTTATCATCGACTCAGCTTACATGTCTTTTGTCTGCAGATATCCAGTTCAATCAGAACTTTATGATGACTTTCCGCCGATTCGCTACTCCGCGCGAAGTCTTGGTCGGTATGGTCCTCCGTCTTCGGACCACTACAGACGAGGAGGAGAAGCGTCGCGCGGTACTAATCTTGTTTGACTATCTTCTCGAGTGGACATTCAAGTACCCGCAAGATTTTGCGACGCCGGGCGCAATCGCACCATTCATTTCACTCATAGGGTGAGTTGTTACGAACCGACAGGGGGCTTGACACTCACATCTATTAGGCTTTTCAAAAACAAGTTTTCACATGAAGGTGCACCTAGTAAGTCACAGGGATACCCGTCGTACGCCGCTCATATCTTAGCATCTAGGACTTGAGGAAAGATTAGATTACCTTTCCACCTGTACCGACGACGCGGCCGACTGGGCTAAAGTCGACGCCGAATTCACCGAGGGCGAGGATTCGGATACCGAGGACACCGAGAGCCGCACACATAGCGCCGAAGTCAGCCGCAACTCGCCGATCGCATCGATCAAGGTCTCCGTCTCGACATCCGTCGCCGTCACGCCGACTCCAGAACCGTCCAGTAGCAAGGTGGCCGAATCGAGTGCCGGGCCATCCACGTCCAGCGGGCTGCTGCCAAAATCTTTCCTTCGCCGGAACTCGGTTGAACCCTCGCAGCCAGTAGTTCCCGAACAGGACTTGCGGGACTTGCGGAAACTGGCGAAGGGCCTGCCCGCGCTGAATCCCAAGCATGTTGCTGAGGAGATCACGAGGGAGGACGTAGCGATATTCTTGGCTCTGCAGGTATGTTGCTCCGAAATTATCCTATATCAACTAATAACCAGCAACTTCCTCAGCCACGCGATTGGCTTCGGCATGGATATACCACCCGGCGAGAACGCGACACAGCAGTCCACCCACTCGATCGAGCCTCCAGCCGATTCGAGCGACTTGGCCTTCTGTAGGGACCTAAGATCTGTGTCTTCTAACTATCTGACCCTTTTTCTTAGCGTCGCATCCACCATTATTGTCCTCGGTAAAGTGCGACACCGAGCCTTGGTTTTCGAATTCTGGATCCTCGTTGCATCCCATCTTCGCGGTTTCAACAACTTTGCTGCCTTGCACACCGTCATCGCGGCCATGGATAAGGTATATGCTGGGAGTGATGGTCCGGACATCCAGCGCTATGTTCAAGCTGGAGCGGTTAATTGGAATCGATTCCTCAGGTGAGTTATATACTTATTCGTCCATCACCTACTAATTTAACTCTACTTTAGCATGCGTGTTCTCATCCTCAAGTCCAACGGCAGCGCGTACAAGACGGCACTCAAGCATACATCGCTACCGCTTATCCCGACGATGTGTGTATCAACCTTATCTACCGCACGAATTCCGTTCTGAAAGCTTTTAGGGCTATCCACACGAGCGACGTTGTTCGGGTAATGTCTAATCGGGACAGCAAAGAGGGTAACCCGAAGTTAATTCATGTGAGTTTGCTCTCCTTTTGTGTCGAACATACTCGAGCGTTATCTCGTCCAGTGGGGAAAGTTCCAAATTCTCGCGAGGATAGCAACTGAGATGGAAGGGTTACAAGGCCGGATCCACCGTACCACCACTCTCAATTTCCAGCCTCATCCCGAAATCGCGCAGATGCTTCGCGATGCCAGGCCTCTACCGGAAGAGGTTGGTCTACTCATTTTAAGTGACACCCTCCAATTGCTAACTCTCCAGCCTTAGTTCATCGATGAACGTACCTATCCACCACTAGAAGAACTTCCACCGCCTAACCCTGCGAGTGTCTGGAGTGCTCGAGTTATTCGCACAGTTTTGAAGTAGACAGCTCATCTTTTTTTCTTTTTGCACATCGCCTGCTTAACCTTTACAGTTCTCTCGCCAACACTGTATTATTGCCCTTCACGTTCTTGTACATGCTTGCTCACAATTTTACATCGCATTTAACGCACCAAACCGCTTCGACGTCCAGAGAAGTCCAACGCATCGACAATGCCGTGTGCATACGGACCAGGAGTGCTACGAGGCGTAGCAAACACGTTAGCATGTATTGGTACTGTAACGATCAATCCATTGGCATACCAACAGCACCAAGCTGCAATCGTGGCCTGAAGCCAATTTACAAGCCTACATGTCATATTCAATGGCCACTCAGGGAATACTGAGCAAGGACGAAGAGATCCAACTGAATCCCCCGTTAGCATGTTTCTATCAGTGGGCTATGTCACAAGTTTTTCCCGACCGGATTGAGGGGATATATGCGCCGATTCCTCGAGTGCACGGTATGTGTTGTTCACGATCAAATACACTGATGGATGTGAATGGTGGATATTATGGGATCGAGCTAAATATCTTCAACTGCCCAGTTGAACTACGCGGTCGTGTCCAAATTACAACTGTATCAAATCCGGATGTCTATGTCGCTTCGAGCTGGGACGCCATCAACGCTCTGAACTTCGATTTCGGATTTGCGACCTTGTATAATTTGTTTTTACTCCATAAACGTAAACACTTGAAACATTGAATCTCATACCAGTTCATGGTATGACCCATGTTCGACAATCCTACCCTCTACATACAGTCAGACCCATGCACCAAACCCTCCATGGAGATTGAGACCCTTACCCTCAAGCACAACCACTCGCTTCGCTCGTGCGATAGTCGACAGCCTGCCGTTAAATTGAAGAGCCTTGTTAAGAGGCGTCGTCGATTCTGAGCGCAGAACACTAACCGGTGAGCAATAATCAGGGTCGAAGTCTTGTTAGATTGCAATACTCTATCTATCGCTTCATTCACGCGAAGCTCGCTCAGCGCATCGAGTGCAGAAGTAGCCTGCCCGCCCAAGTCAGTCACTCGTTGCTAGGCAAATCTTTACTTGTGTCGTACCTCGTCAAGGCAGAGTAGTATTGGCTTTTTCACCAAAGCTCGAGCGATCGCGATTCCTAGGGGGCCAGAATCAATCTCGGGAAGCGAGGTCGGTACAACTTACTTTGTCGTTGTCCTCCGCTCAGACTGTCTCGGTTAACTGTTTGCGTGTTGACTTCATATCCGCTCTGGCATCAAACAATCAATCTGCTCACTTGGGGTTTCAAACTGGTCCGGCATCTCCCAAATGAACTCGCAGTTCGCGAGCTTCGCAGCTGTTTCGATCTCAGACCTTGTAGCTGATATTTTCCCATAGGCGATGTTATCTGCTATCGTACCGGTAAACATTGTAGCTTCCTACAAACCTGCTTGAACTTTTCGCTTTGTAAGGGAGAATGAAGAACTCTAGTACTTGAGGAACAGCTCCAATGATGGAACGCCAACTCTCCAATGAGAAGCTCTGGACATCTAAACGGAAGGAACTAGATCGTTATCACTGAATGTATGCGCATGTAACAAGTACCTTGGCCTTTGATGGCTATGCAGCCAGAGTCTGGGGTGTACAACCGGAGCAACAAGCTCTGAATGCTACTTTTTCCGCTGCCGCTCTTGCCTCTAGTCAGTACAACGTATGTAAGCACGCTTGCAGCACTTTTTCGACAATATGCCGGCTTACACGATGGCCACGCTATCCCCCGTTGCCCTGATGGTCAATGAAAAATTTTCCAAAATCTTGACACCAGGGCGGCTTGGGTACGCAAAACTGACGTTTTTGAAGTCGATGTCGCCAAAATCCCTCTGAGCCTTGAACTGCGCAGGGTGCTTGCTCATCACTGTTGGTATCCGCTGCAACAAGTTGAATATACGCTCCGATGCTCCCAAACCTTTCGTCAATGATGACTAGACCAGGTGTTAGAGTTGCATGAGTCGTACTTCCATCAAACGATAGAACTGACGAAACAGTTACTGACAGCATGCATCAGCCAAAGTTTTGTCAAATCCGCCCCGGGGCTTACAAAAAAGTGTTCAATGACCCATCAATATATGCCGCATATATGATTAGACTCATCAGGTCTCCAACCGATATTTGACCACGGGATACTAGGGCACCGCCTTTAAGGACTATTCAGCTACACTATTCCTTGAAGCGAGCATACTCACCGTACACAAGCAGTCCCGGCTCTACAACTTCCCCGGCCCAACTCGACGCGCTAAAGAATGCGGCGGAAGCATGAGCCTCCTTCATAACCAAATCCCGCACATGATTGACTCGGTGTCTAAACTGCTTTTGCTCGCGCGGAACTGCTGTAAATGCCTGGACTGTACGAATGGCGGAGAGTGCTTCGTTTGCTACCTGGAACGAACTTATCAATCACAAGCAAGAAGCGAAGAACAACTTACCTTTGACATATCTCCCAAGGCCTCCTGCGTATCCTTACTTAATTTTTTGAGGTATTGTCCATACAGGAACTATGGCGAGGCTTGGGACACGGATGAGAAGGTGCAGGAGGATGAAACTCACAGCACCAAATGAGATTGGCGGTACGATCGCCAGCATTATTCCTGTAAGAGATGGGGCTATAAGGAGCATCATACTCACTATCGGATTTGAGTGAGACACGCTGTTCATAACAAGCCTACGAGCTTACAGCCTATCGACCCTGAAACAACCGCTCTTTTGAAGCATTCAATGAGAGCAATTCACATGCATGTCGAACCAAAGCTCACCTAACTCCATCACTCAAATTTCCCGTGATACTGTTGCAATCGGATACGTGTGACCCGTGATTGGACAGATATCGTCACTCACGCGTCTCCGACAATATATGCATCAGCGTTCAACCTCGAGAGAATATCACCAGGACCTGTGGTCTTCTCCAAGTACTCAACATCCTGCCGAAGTGCCGAAGTATAAGTTGCTACTCGTAAGTGAGCCACAATATTAGCCCCTGCAGAGCGAATGAGAATGATACGTCCAAAGTTAGCTAGTGGATAGCTGCCCGTAAGGGCTAAATCGGCCTCTAACCTATCCTAAACCGATCTAAGCGGGTCTATCCGTCTATTCG
>WSTJ01001186.1:0-14539 GCA_019623705.1 Ceratobasidium sp. 428 | reverse complement strand
AGCGCGCGATCGGTGACCGATCCGCTCCCATCGGGCGACTTGGACGTCGTACTTGCCCTTCGCGCGCAAGCACACATTGCCCAATTACGAGCTTCGGCTTCGACTTCTCCGCCACATTCGGCTCTACCGCCACCCCCGATTCTATCTCAACCTGTGACGCCAGTGACTACTACGTTTGGTTCGGGCTTGACTTCGTCGTTCGTCCCGGTGTTTTCTCCTACTTCGACTACGTTCTCTCCTACGTCTGCCGGCTTTCCCCCAGCATCAGATGATACGCATTCCTTGGCTTTTACCAGGTCTCAAACGCCCACCTACGCACCGTCGATTCATACGGTTCAGACCCAGCCTCTACCTGATCGGTCCCGCTCGCGCAGCAGTACCGTTACGAATTCTGCACCTGTCCAAGCTTTACGCGGGTTCTTCTCTCTTGGATCTGGTGGGTCGAGGCCGCCTTCTAGGAGTGCGTCTATTGCGGGCGTTGTGAGTACAACGAATGGCGGAGGTCTTGGCGTCAGCAAAAAGTCGAGGAATCGCGCCGCGTCTGCTGCTGCTCCTGGAGGCGTGCAGCCGCCCCATCCGTATGCTCTACCGCCTTTACCGCCTGTAGAGGGACAGAGTCCGGCGCCGACGAGCATCTCGTTTGCTTCTGCTCTTGAGCATGATTCTCAACCTCTTCCTCACCCATACCCGCACCCGTATGGGCCTGTGATGCTTGGTACGCCTATTTCGGCTGGGTTGGGTAGTATGGACCTTGGAGAGAGGGACAGGGAGCGGGAAAAAGAGAGGGATGAGGGCATTCTTGGGTTGAATTTCGGGTATGGGTATGGATATGGGAGTGCTGGGTTACCCGGGCTTGGCTCCAACGGACTACCTGGTCTCGGACCGAACGGGGTACCCGGACTGCCTGGACTTGGGCCGAATGGGATATCGGGTCTCCCTGGAATGAACGCAAAGAGTCCAACAGGGTCAGCCAGCTCAAAGGGAATGGTCACATCTTTACCGCCTCCGCCACGTTCGAGGCGAGCAGGGAGCGTGAGCCATGTGTTGCCTGGCCGAACTCAGGAAGAGGGCTCAGGATTAGGGATGGGCCGTGTACAAGAAGAGGGTCCCGGTGGGAGAGCGCATACGACCGAGGGAACGCTTCGGCGCGAGGACTTGGATAACGGAGGGGGGTCGAGAAGGCCTAGTTTGGTGCCGATGATGTCCCTTTCGTTTGGCCAGGTTGCAGGATTTACTGAGAGTCCGTCGGCCAAGACCGAGGGAGAGGGAGAGGATACCGATGGGGAGTATGAAGAACAAGGCGCGACGTGTCAACGAGAGCCGAGGGTGCTTCCGCCGCAACTCGCTCCGCCCTCTGCGCCTCTCCCACTCCCGCCTGGTTCGTGGCCGGCTGCGAGCGATTCGTCCCAGGCGAGCATGTATAGCGTGCAGACGACTAGTACAAGTACCGGTGCGCGCCTATCGGATATGCGTGCTAGTTTGGATGCTCGTCCTAGCGGCAGCGGTGGTGGACCTGGTTTGGATCGGTCGAGGGTGTCGCTTGGAGACGGGCCTCGTCCGAACGTGTCGTGGTCCCAGTCCCGGGTGAGTTTGGGCGAGAGTCCGGGAGCGTCTGGTGCGCATTCTAGGGTGTCGCTTGCGCTGGTTAGGGGTATGTTGGCTGAGCATCCCGAGGGGGATGGGTGGGATGATGGAGCGGGGAGTTTGAGGGAAAGTCCGACGTGGGCAAGCGTTAGGGAGAGTCCCAGTCGGACGAGGGAGAGCCCATCGAGGCGCAGCGCGCGTGGGACGTCACCTATTGCCTTTACGCGCCAAAGTACGACGGATTCGTTGCCCAGTTCGCCATCGACCCCGGCCGTTGTTGCCGACCAGGGGCCTTCTACCTCGGTTCTACCACGCGAGACGTTTGGGTCTGCGTTCCTCTCGCGCGAGGTCATCGAGCCTGATCTGTTTTCGCATCCGTTTGCGTCTCAGGGCCGGCGTGCGCATCGGCGGGCTGGATCGTATGGTGGTCCGACGTTGTTTACGATCGCGGATTCGCCGCCGGTGAGTAGGAGTAAGAGTCAGCGGAGTAAATCAGAGCTGCCGCCTCCCGTCCCTCCACCGAGTGTGCCACCGCCGCCTGTTCCGCCGCCTAATATGCCGCTTCCGCCGTTGCCGAGTTCGAGACCTGGTACTCCGTCGGGACAAGCTCAGCCGAGGCATTCGTCGTTGAGAACGCGGTTGAGGATGTTGTCTGCTCCGTCGCCCGCGCCTCAATCCGCGCTTCCCGACCCGCCTCGGGATCTCGGTGCGCTTGCCGAGGACGATTTGATTCAGCCGATTAGCAAGGTTCCGATCTCGTTGCTTGTCAAAGACGACTCGAGCGCTCGGAGGGGTTCGATTAATTACGAACATCAGAGTGGGGGTTGTCCTAAACCAGAGGGAGCGACGAGTTTGCCTCCGCCGCCGCGAATTAGGATGGTGCGGCAGCATTCGCACTCTGCGTCGTCTGATCGGGAAGGACTGTCTGATGGTCGACGGAGCGATGAATCGGGAGTGGGAGGGAGCAGGGCGGTACGAGATTCGGCTGTTCATTTGGAAAACCGGGGGAGCGATTGATGGGTAGTTTTGGTGTATATATTATCTCTTTTGTGTTTCTCTTTCTTTCGTTTCTATTGCTGTTTGCTATCTTTTCTTCATGTACGTAGACTGGTTCGCTACTATTTACTCATAACTTGATCAATTCGGGCTTTTCATCTTTTTCTTTTTCGGACGAAAGCGTGATTGCACGTGATCGGCTGTATTTATTAGGCGCGGGGTTTCTCACTGCCTGATCTGCATTCACTCCTGTTACCGTTCGCTATGCTATCCCGTGCTGCTCTCCGTGCTGTCCCCAGCGCCCGCGCGTTCTCGACTTCGAGAGCACATCTGACTAAGGTCGCCGTCCTCGGCGCTGGAGGCGAGTCCCGATCTTAACCAATATAAAAAAAAGTTTCGCACGGCTGACATGGATGGAGACCAGGTGGAATCGGCCAGCCGCTGTCTCTGCTGCTGAAGCAAGACAAGCTCGTGTCGTCGCTGAGCCTGTACGATATCCGCGGTGCGCCCGGTGTCGCGGCCGACGTTTCGCACGTCGATACGCCTTCGACGGTCAAGGGTTATCCCCAGGAAAAGATCGCCGAGGCGTTGAACGGCGTCAAGGTCGTGGTGATCCCTGCGGGTGTGCCGCGCAAGCCTGGTATGACTCGCGACGATCTGTTCAATACCAACGCGGGCATCGTGCGCGATTTGGCTCAGGCTGTTGCGGATAATGCACCTGATGCGCATATTCTGATCATTTCGAATCCTGTTAATTCGGTTAGTTCTATGCGTGGGATTTTTTACTTGATTCTGATTTATTTTTTTTGTTGGGATTTGGGTGTTGGGTAGACTGTTCCGATTGCGGCCGAGGTGCTTAAAAAGGCTGGCAAGTTTGATCCCAAGCGGTTGTTTGGCGTGACGACGTTGGACGTCGTTCGTGCCGCGCGGTTCTTGTCCGAGGTCGATGGAACGGCTACGCCGGACGAGTGCCCTGTTACGGTCGTTGGTGGACATTCGGGCGTGACGATTGTTCCGCTTTTGAGTCAGACCCAGGGTGAGCTTTGGATCGCGTCATTAATTGAATCTTATGATGGGAGGACTGAGCACTGGGTTCTAGTTGGCAAGTCGCTCTCGCCTGAGACTGACAAGTGGAAGTCGTTGGTGAACCGTATTCAGTTTGGTGGTGATGAAGTTGTCAAGGCCAAGGACGGTGCCGGAAGCGCTACGCTCTCCATGGCGTATGGTGAGTTCATGTCAAGGCAGATCAAGAACGCATGAGTACTGATTCTATCCCGCCTATAGCCGCTGCCAAGTTTACCAATCAGCTCCTTCGCGCACTTGGTGGCGAAAAGGGCATTGTCGCACCTACGTTTGTCAAGAGTGATCTCTACGAGAAGGAAGGTGTCGAATACTTTAGCAGTGCTGTCGAGCTTGGCGTATGTCTTTCACCCCACATGTCTGAATTGTTTACTAACCGCATTTACTCTATTAGACTGGTGGTGTAGGCAAGATCCACCCCGTTGGCAACGTTTCCCCCGCAGAGCAACAGCTCATTGACGCGTGCTTGCCCGAGCTCAAGAAGAACATCGACAAGGGTGCCAAGTTTGTCACTGGTGCTTGAGCAGTTGGGTAGCTCTTGCTGGGCAGTACTTGTTAAAAAATGTATCAACGATTAGCTCGCTTTCATTGAATGCGATCGTTTGTTTGAATTAAAAGACCCGTGGAAGTATCAGTTATGCTCCTAGAGGATTTGAGTCCGTACAAATTAGTTTCAAATTTCGAAATGTGGCCTGATTTGGGTCTTGTATTTCCTGATCTGCGCCACCATCACTGGATTTGATATCACAGAGTAACGCTATTACAATACTTGCAGACTTTAGACTAAGTACTACCTGCGAATTAAAACTATATGGACGAGGAGCCTTCAAGCAGTATCCCCGCAGAGCAATTGGAGGAAGACGGTGATAGGCAGGAAGGGGCTGCAAGCTCCCAAGATGTCGCCATGAACACGCTAGCGAATCGAGAAGGTGCGCTTTATTGAAGGCAGTCCGTAGCTGTGATTAACCTAGCTATAGACGAGCTACGAGCTATGCTCACGCACCAAATCGAGTTCGAAATTGCGCTGCGCAAGAGAGTCGCCAAGGTAGTCGAAGCACGGATCCAGTGGGCTGAGCGGCTAAAAAGTATGCTCCTGCGAGGTATGTATAATTCTCCATTTATACTTCTGCCAGCTCTCTAACCGGTTAAATAGCTCCAGGAGACCAACCTGCGACTGACCCGGCTCAAGTTAAACAGAAAGCACTTGACGAATTTCGTGCCGCCCATGCTCCGCTCGACCTTGATCCTCACACCGTACATCCTCGAGGCTCCTTCCTACTCCAATCCCTCCCAGACACACCACCTCCTCAAACCCCAGATCCCACCCGCGCCACTTCCTCGACATCCAAACAGCTTTACCTTATCCGGCCCACTTCAGAACCTGCACCCTTTCCTCCTCTGCTTCTTCTCACATGTCCTCACCCATCATGCCCAACTCCACACCCCAGCACAACTCTCCAAGGTCTTCTGAACCACGCTCGGATCGCTCACGGACCTTCATATACATACGCCTCGCACGACGAATTTATCGCCTCACCTGGAGCGACGAGTGTGTTGGACGCTCAGCTCGAGCCGGAACGGTACGCTCGTGTCCGGAACGAGGGCGTGAGAGTGAGTGCGGGCGGGGTGAGAGGTTTGAGAGCGTTGTTTGAGGGTGCGTTTGGTGGGGAGGGGAAGATGGGGCTTGGGCTGAGTGCGGAGGCGCCTGCGTTGGCTGGGTTGCTTGGGAGAAAGGTTAGGAAGGGGGAGATTAGAGCGTTTGGACAGGATGATATAGTGGATGTTGAGAGAGTCGATGAGGATGGGGCGGTAGGGAGGGAGAGATGGAAGAGGTA
The DNA here is from genome assembly GCA_019623705.1 of Ceratobasidium sp. 428. Taxonomy (NCBI): domain Eukaryota; kingdom Fungi; phylum Basidiomycota; class Agaricomycetes; order Cantharellales; family Ceratobasidiaceae; genus Ceratobasidium; species Ceratobasidium sp. 428. The sequence continues at coordinate 9,044 of WSTJ01001186.1, read as the reverse complement.
TGGGATTTGGGCGCCGAAGCGGGGAGAAAGGCGTGGAGTGGATGCGTTGGTGGATGAAGCCGAAGATATTGGGGTTGCGACAAAAGACAAGGATATGATTCCGAGTTCACTCGCAGCTCGAAATGCCAGTCCTGTGGCGAATCCGTCATTAGAGCATGGCCAGAGCTCTAGTCGGTTCCATGTCAAAAAGCGGGTAGTTATCTCAGACTGGAGTCGGTCGTTGCGTCGTTGTAAGTACCGCGTTGGTATTAGAGACTTCCGTATTCACGCGTCGGATTAGCACAAGTCCAACCTGATGGTCTAACGCACAGATGGATGATTCGTCTCACAGCACCGTCTTATGTATGTCAACCTGTGCCGCTCACTCCTAATACTAACGATCACTTTTCCAGTCGGACCATGTTGCCACATTTATATCCGCCATTCGAGTTCAATGTGCCTCGGTTCCACCACTTTTTGAAGAAGTTATCACTTGTTCTACACCTCCGTTCGCGGTCTCTCGGCTAGCCAAGGCACCATTCCTAGCACGCGTAACGCTTGTGTTTTCAGACGAGCACACGAAAGATGTTACTGTCACTCAATGGGTAGACGTAGGTACTCTATGCGCCAGCCCCTTGTCTATACTCAATCGTCTATATCATGTAGCTAGATCCAATGCGTTCTGGGAGACCAATCTTGGGTGCTGAACAGATATTCGATGTCGAACTCAATCGCAATGCGAAACCTCTTCCTGTTGATATTTCATCAGATAATATTCCGAGCTCTGTCCTTTGGGCAGAGGATCGAGGAATATCTGACGGAACTATGCAAGATGAAAGAACTCAGCAGCTCTTTTCTGCTGTAGAGCCCAATTTGGACGCGATCAAGTCTGAAGGGGATACAACACCTACTCCACCTCAAGAACCTGCGCTAAGCGAACCACTCTCAGAGGAGGACGAGCTAACACAGCGTACGTAGCTGCCATATTCATTCGACGCAAATTATTACTAAAACACACTCGCGGGCTTGATAGCACATGATAGACTTATCCCGATCCTGAGCAAACTGCGCTCCAAGCTACCGTTAACACTAGAAGGTATGCTGCATATACAGATAAGGGCAATTGATTGACTCCGGTCCAGACTCTAAAGATGGAAGCAGTCCACAAGTAGCATACATGTGCTTTTCAACGCGCTCAGAGCTACTTGATGCTCCACACGGTAGACGAAAAGCCGTCGAGGTGGTTTTCATTTCATCTCCTCCAGCTTAGCCTTACTGACTATTGAACCCCAGTGGCAGTATGCTCGAACGATGCTGAAGCTGCTCGTTGCAGAGTATACAGCTTACAATGCCGATTTAGATCCAAAACTGGTCGAGTGTCTTAGTGTGGCGCAACTTCACGCGTACCTAACTGGAGAAGGGGTCTTTCCGCGCTCGGATCCTGAAGTATTAATGATAAAGCTCGAAGAAGAGACTGAAATTATCCCTCCTGCTCCTGTGGCCGATCCCTCGCAGTGGCCTCCTAAATACTGTGGCGTCTGCGGGCTCAACATATTGTCTCATCCACAAACACCCTACTCTTTGGATGGTTTCGGTTTTGCCTGCTCACCTTTGGGCTCCTGTCAGCGACCAATATGCGATGTTGGTTTATGGACTGCACTGAGGCCTAATCGAACTACCCATCTGGCAAATCCGATTTACGGCCTCATCACTACTCAAGGTGCTCGCGAGCCGCTTCGAGGTGCGTCTCAGCTAGTCGAGTGCGCTTCTCCACAAATGACTATCGCATTTCATGCTCTGACAACACTTTGGGGTCTGAAAACTTTTGACTACTCTTCAAAACGACGGAACCCCGCCAACTTGCATATCGCTGAAACTCGGTTCCCGCTTGAGCTCCTGGGGATCGATGTGCCTCATGTGGATCGGACCCTATCGCCTCACGCTCTGCTGGCTCTTGTAGCAGAAATTTTTATCAAACGCCTTGTTCGGGAGGGACTGAGAGCTCGGACTGAGATGTTAGCAGGACTGCCTGGTGTAATTGGACCTGCTTTGCTGACTAGTGCGCATATATCCCGAGCGTTGATGGATGGCCGAGGCCCCGAAGGATGGTTGCCGTTAATGACAGTGGCACGCGTCGGGATGGTTCATGTGGATAATGTCTAAAGTACTTCTACCTTCCACAAAGGAATACACGGCCCTACGTCAATTGCACACCAACCTCCCGGGCACGCTGTTGTCTTCTCACTACCCTTATTATACCTTTGGCCTTGCCGCTAAATCACGGAATAGAGACTAGTGAACCAGATCCAAGTTACAAATCTTTCTGCTGACGCGTGGCTGTGTACCATCAACTGACCCGCTCTTCCGCGCCTCCTTTCTTTGATTCTCGTACATGGTACCGAAATCATGCTACTCCGGCAGTCTTGCAAACGACCTGCGTCTATCTTACTCAGTCAATGCTATACCGATTGCAGTGCTCAAAGTTATCACGCCACTGGCCATTTCTCCAAACCCGTTGCGATCGCCAAACAAATTTCCCGATTTGAACAAACTGTCCTTTGAGCTGCTTACTTGCTTCCTCACCTCATCTGTTAATGCATTGCATGGCGGTCCTAGTCTCCTTGGCATCAAGTATATAATGTGCGGGTAGCAGACTTGCATCCCTCATCTCCAGATCCTGCAGCTTCTCCTTCCGCTTCACTTACCACAACGACAATGTGCCGACGAATTGTGTAAGTGCCTACGCTCAACACACTCGATGTTGTTTAACTTGATACTGACATGGCTGCAGAGAACAATACCAATACGAAGAATGTGGCCACACTGTGAGTACAATTGGCATGCTACCCTGAAGTCAAGCCAACGGCCTCGCAGCGTGATATGGGCAAGCCAGTGGTCGGTGTGAAAGGTGCCGCGATCCTGCGTTAACTTGGTTGCCACTAAGCTAACTATTTGCGTACCTGACAGATTGTATGAAATCGAATTGTAAAAAAAGCAGGAAGCATTCGCCAAATTGCAGGTCCAGTGCGTGTAAAAGTGTCAGTATTTTTGTGTCTCTACTAGTTTTGTCCAACTAACCGGCCATAATTCTTTCCAGAAATACGGCCCTGATATCAATCCGTAGGTTACGCGTCCATTTTATTGCCTCGTCTGCTAAACCGGTGCCCTTGTGTCTAGTCTACGACCCGAACCGGGCTTCTGCGACGAAAAGTACGATAGTTTTGCAGCCCTTTAGCATTTAATTAACTCATGCATCCCATCAGATGCACGCACCGAGCCGAACAATCCTGCATCATCGCATGAAGCCGAATTTTTCTTCGTTCGAATTTGCTACCCACTACTGTATCCATTATGTATACCCTGACCTGGATCACTTAGAATATCCCCTCTTATAGTAGACTTATGAAGCACCAGTTTATAGTACTAAAGCATAATAGACATTCAAACTTGAGGCCGCATATATTCAGTTTAGTTGCACCACTCATGAAGACTGCGCATACATATACAGATATACTTGTGATATTTTATCAAAATTTAGATGAGACCAACGTTTACTCAGTAAGGAACGTCGGGTATATTTGTCCAATCTGGTAGAGGAACCACCAAGAACGGCCCCCCGCGGTAGGATCCTTCTTGCCCTTCTTTTTCTTTTTCTTCTTGGGCGGTTCTCCTTCAGCGAGTTGTGCAGTCTCTGCTGGATCTTCATCCTTCGCTGCAATAGGGAGCTCGGCCACCTGGATAAAAGTCCCGCTCAAGACCATGCCGGCTCCGAAACGCAACGCCTCGAGAAATACCTCGTCAGGTTTGACCAGCACAGTGATGCTGTCGGTGAGAGGATCGTGAGGGCCAACCCAGCCAAACTTGTCATTGTCAATAGGAGGATTTAGCATGACGGGCTTGTTGACGCACGCTCCTGACATAGGAGCGTTTTGCGATTGCAGAGACGGCAGAAGGGTTAAGCGAGCTAGCTTCTGTTGAGCAATATCACCAAAGGTTGGCGCCGTACCTTCTGGCGGAGGATTGGCATTTGGGACAGGCTCGGTGACTGTCCCAATGATCCGAGAAGACGCCTCGACCCGCAAAGTAACATAAGCCTCTTGAAGATTATTCGGACCAATAATGGCCTCAATCTGTTCTCCTGCGGGTGGACCAATGTTTCCCCAAATCTCAGCGGGATCTTCTTCAGGCGGCGCCATGAACTCTTCTACGTTCCATGTTGACTCGCCTACGCCTTGTCCCCAGGCCGTCTCCTCCCCATCGCCATGTCCCCAGGTTTCGCCTGACCCACCGGCACCAGGGCCCCAACCATCTGTTGCACCCCAGCCGCCAGCGTCGGTTAATTCGGTTTGATATCCATTAACACTGGGAGGTTCAATGCCATCCACAAGGAGTTCGGCCTCGGTAGGCTTGAACATTTTGGGAGCGTCCGGATCCTCTGGGTTTGGAGGATCTAGCGCGGCGTCAACGTCCATGGGAGGATTATCGCTAGCCTTTAGTTTCTCAGGCAGGCGCCCGAAGACCCATCCTACGTCGAGACGCTGTCCCCAAATTTCACCACACGCCTTGCCCCAAGGCTCAGGGAATAAGCGCGCCAGCTTGGTTGTATGCGGCATTTCCTGTTTGGCAAGCTGGACGACCTTCTTTGCGCGAGTGATGCCATGCTTAGTGCTCCTTTCGACCGACGTGAACACGTTATTATTCTCGAGGAAATTGATGAAGGTCTCGACAAGAATTGGTGTGTCGCGAATTTTGAGCTCATTCCTACCATATTTAGGAACAGTATAGCGAAGTTTATATGAGCGATCACAATGGTTAATCATTTGCGGAAGATGACGTACCAATAGACACCCTTGTCGTATGCATAGGACGTCAAGAATAGCTTGATCACCCTTTCGGGGTCCTGATGGAACGCGTCCAAAGCGCGCTCCCTTGCAGTTTCGGGCACCGCTCTTGAGCTCTCGTTCTCCATAACTTCTTCAATCGTTGCACTGGGTACTTCAGCATCCATGTCAAGTTCTGACTCGCCATCCGAAACGTCGTCTTCATCGTCGTTGTCGCCAGGTTCAGCTTTCGCGTTCGTTTTGACACCTTGGGGGTTGGCATCAATGAGCCCAAGACATATTGCGAACTAAGTGAAGAAAGTCATTCAAGAGATCGAAGATTGTTCCGTCGATTAGACCCACCACTTGTGCGACTTGTTGTACATGTAGAGGGAAACGACGCTTTTCTGTAAAGTCTTTATGAGCTTGCAAGAGTCGATCCACGTAGGTTTCGCGACTATCATCCAAAGTTTTAGCATAATATCCATAGTTTTTTACTCCACTCACTGGTCGTATTTATACGTCCGTCGAGATGTCTTCGAGTCCTCCTCGATCTCTTCCCACCACTCGAGCGGCACTTCAACCGTTTGCCCATCGACGGTCTTTTTCTTCTTACGTCTCTTCTTCTTTTCACCGTCGTGGCGTGACTCTAGTTCAGTGGTAGGGGCTCCTATTCCTTCGGGCTTGGTAGTTTCGTCCTCGGGGTCGATCCATAATCCCGTGGCTACGAACTGGGAGAAGGGGATAACTTCGACCCCATCAGGTTTTGCAGGAAAAGGCGGCCATTTGTACCATGGTACATCTTCGGGCCAGTCGGCGGGTGCTCCTTCGTTGTTGGCCATGGAGGAAATCGTTGTATAAGCAGTGAAGTGGTGGGCGGGACGAGGTGGCTACGGGGTTTGGTGCCATTCATATATCACGAGATTCGATCATGTAAGCATCGGGGTAGCCATACTGCCAAAGACAGACTGGATCTACTTGAATGGCATAACAACTCGAGAGAATTACAGCGTGGAAATTAAAAGACGACAAGCAAACGTTACATTAGACACCCTCGATAGCAGCGAGCGCAGCCTCATTCAGCGCCTCGGCCTCCATCATGATCTGTTCCTCCTTCGCAGCGATGCTCGCTTGCACTTCCTCCTTTGCAATCGTCAAATCCTGGAACCGCGCCTGCAGCTCGCGCTCACGACGCTCCAACTGCTCAACCTCCTCTTTCAATGCGTTGACACGACGAGGAGCCGCAGCCTGCTCGGTCGCATGCAGGCGAGCAAAGCTCTCGTACTCAATGTACGTTTTCAGGAGATCAGCCGACCCATCCTTGATACGTTTTGCCAGAGCAGTTGAGCGGGCGCTGTACCCCCCTAGAGTGACGTTTAGCTTTTTCTCGACTTTGGCGGCTTTAGCAGCCTCTTTCGTCATCGCGTCCCGATCTTGCACTAAGAGCGCAGCGATCCCAGCAATACGCTCCTGTGGTTCAAGAGCGGCAGCGTCAACCCAGGCCTTGATGTTACGGTCGTAAGCCCAGGTATCGCGCATGTGCGCCCAGCTCAAGAGCCCGCCGTCAAAGTCCTCCTGCCCAGCAGCGAGTACAACGCCTTTCTTGACCTCATCAGGGCTCGCGCCGATGATACCAAGAGTGGCGGATAGCTCCGCGTGCACCGCCAGGGTTGCAGCGGCTACGTCCTCATCGTCGGGCATGTCGTACATAGACGGCGTACCCCCAGGGTAAGGTGTACCAGGGAGCGGATGCGCAATGGTATCGTGTTGGATGAGGTCGACGAGCTCTTGGTCAAGCAACGCCTGCGCACCGGACAAAACACCTGAAGCATCGGATGTCGCTCGCAAAGCCTGCAGCAGCTGGTCCCGGTTCACATGCACGGGGCGGGGCAAGTCGCGCTTGACGACGTTAGTTCGACGTTCAAGAGCCTTGCGCTCTTCTTCCTCCTGCAATTTTTTCATGCGCGCATTCCGCTCCGCCATATCCTCGATCGTCATAGTACGTTCGTCCTCCTCAATCTCTTCCTCGTCTTCGGGCAACACAACCTCGAAGTCATTACTCGGCTTTGGAAGGCTTGCGAATCCAAGTTTGAGAGATCTCTGAACGGCCGCGGCGCGCATCCGTTCTTCGCGTGGCGTATCACCGATCCTAGGAGTACCGTCCTCAGGGTTGATACTTAGGTTATCTCGCATGGGAGTCCGGAGCGGTGTGGCACCAGCTCGAGTATCCGAGACATCGGATCCATTCGCGCGGGGTGTCGCAAGAGGGTTGGGAGTGAAGGCAACCTGGTGGCGGGGTGTCGCGCCTTCGAATCCAGTACCGCCTTGCGCTGAGACGTGCATAGGCGTGTTCTCGTCGCCAAGAAGGGGAGTCTGGGCTTGAACCATATTACGAAGGTTCCGTGCCTCAGCCATAATGTTATCCTCTATCAAGCGGGAAAGCTGATAAGATGTGCAGTTTTGATGGAAAAATAAACGAAATACCTTGCGGCGCGGTGCGGGGAGTCCTTGCCATCCGCGCGTGTCCAAGCCCTTCATACTCTCCAAGTAGTCGCCCGCTGGCCTCATTTCCTTCACCCTCGTCATTCATCAACGCACGCGCGCTCTGGCCCGCCTGACCAATTTTTACGATTTCCTCGAGTTCAGCCTCGCCAACCTGGGCCTCAGGAAGCACGAGCGAGCGCCGCTTGCTAATCTGCTCCGCCTCCTTAAGCTTTTGAATCTGGGCGTCACGCGCAGCGATGAACTTGGTGGAGTGCGGCTCGTTAGCTCCCTCCTTGCCCTTCTTCTGTCGTTTCTTGGCTTCGGCCTCTTCCTCTTGCGGTTTGCGCTTGTTTTCGAGGCGGCGAAGAGATTGTCCGACGGGTGCAGAATAGGATTTAGCTTGTTCTTCGGTTGTATCGTAAAAACCGGCTGCGGGTTTCTTTTCGAAAGGGATATCTGCATTGTACTAACAATCGGATTATTAATAACCGCCGCCGTAATTAAAGAATCGGCTTACATCCATTCCCTTTTTCTTCGTCTTGTGTCGCATGCTGCAAAATACAAGTCAGTAAACAACAACCGAAAGCGCCACACAAACGTACATAATACCCGCGGCCTTGAGCTCTCGTTTCTTCTGCAGAACTGCCAGCCTCCTAGCCTCTTCCAACTGTCGTTCGCGCGCCTTGCGCTTCGCTTTCTTTCCCTGAGTGTTTGCGAGACGGGCACGAGCCTCGGACAACATCTCCTTTTCTGCACATGAAAACCGTGAATACTATCTCCTTCATCCCGCGAACGCACAAAACAACGTACCGTCTTCATCCATATCAATAGGGTCAGGCCTTGCAGGCTTAGTCTCCGGGTCGGGGTCAATCTCGCCTGGCCGTAGCCGACGAATATCGTCAGCACTCGGACCCGCCTCGCCGCCTTCTGGTCCACCCAGCCCGAGCTCCTCGTTCTCTTTTGCCTCGGCGTCATCGAGGAGTTTCTGATATCGTTCAAGGCATTGGGTTGCGGTGCGACCGACGATGGGGGCTATGGTGCGCCATTGTGTTGGCATGAGTTTCGCAAGGTGTAGAAGTTTTTCGTCTTCCGTCTAGTCCCATTATTTTAGCTATCCGTTTGTTTGGTAGAGGTAAATGAGCATGGGACGTACTTTAGACCATTCTGTCTTTTTGATAGACGGGTCTAGCCACTCGTACCAGCGAGCTTTGCATTGCTTGGGCGTTTTCCGGACAAGCAAGGACGAGATACGCGCCCTGATTCCGTGGCATTAGCATTATATATTGACGTAGTTCGAGCTCTACCCACCATTGGTTCTTCCCATACTTCGCAATGGCCGCCTTGAGAACCTCATCTTCAGTGTTCTATGTTGACATCGTGAGTACAGTCGCAATATTAGTATCACTTGATAGCATACCTTCCAAACACCTATCAAACTAAGTTAGTATTAGTATATCGGAGCAGTATAATTTAACGCTTACCTCCTTTGATGATGATACGGACCATGGTTGAAGTACCACTGAGGTTGCGTCCTATGTGGCTGTACCTGTGCGTTGTGATGACACGTGACCTTGGCAAGAGTGGCCGGGCGCTTAGTCGCTTGAAATTGGCCACCTCCACCAACCCGTGGCTTAGTGGCTCATATTACGATCACTCCCCTTTTCGCACAGTTCTCTTCGAAGATAAGCCTCGAGCTCGCCACTGGAATTGGGGTGCTAGCCAGCCCTGACGGCAATATATGTGCGAGACAATGGTGGCTCG
>WSTJ01001185.1:0-14555 GCA_019623705.1 Ceratobasidium sp. 428 | reverse complement strand
CGAGCAGGAAGAGGCACAGTACAAGCCACCAAGGGGTTTTTGGCAAAAACTGTGGGATTGGTTGTTTTAGATGTTATTGTTAGAATTGCCCTATAGATTTCCTTAATACCGTTTATGTGTTGTTCCTGTTTGTAAAATTAATTGACCGACAAGATCAAAACACGTGATCATGAGCGATTGCGATCATGAGCGATCATTTGTTTTTGCAAACAACCCCAGAACTGCTAACGCTAGCCTCAACCAGCAACAGCTCCTCTATTTATATTCACTAAAAGTCTGTTGGTCCACAGCCTCAATTACGGGGATGTACCTACCTGCCCTTGTCGTCTTGCTTCCCTTGCTTCCTTGACCGAACCTTCAACAGACCGCCTTCTAAAATCTCATCTCGTCGATACTTGAGGTGGCAACCCTATCGTTCTGGTCCGTTTTTTGGGCCACATGTATAAAAGCTGGCCCTGGATCATGGATCTCGAAGCTTCAGGTCGAGCTAGGGATCTTTTCACTCTTACGCGAATCGGTTGACTTGTGATGTGTCTATAAAACGTACCCTCGAGTAAAGAGTTTTCTACAACTTCTGCCTCCCTGCTCCGGCTCCCTTTGGTGCTGGAATCCATTTTTCTTCAATCCTTCCGGCCGCCTGTTTCGTGATGGATACTAATCGAGCCGCCCTCGTTTGCGCCGGAAGTCTTGTCGCGACTTTAGCTGTCGTCAAGTTGTTGCGCGTCGGAAAGAGGGAATCATATCTCCCAGATGGCCCGCCAACAGTCCCCATCCTGGGGAACTTGCATGTTTTTCCGCCTGGCGCAGCTCACTTCCAGTAAGCCAGCGATTTATCCTTGTTCTCGAGGCCATAGGACTGAACTTGAACAAGATTATCGGAATGGGCACGTAAATATGGAGGGATCTATTCCGTACGTTAATTGGCGTCCTCGCAAACTCTTTCTCATCGCTGCCTCGTAGCTCAAACTTGGCACCAAAACCGCCATCGTACTCACCGATGCTACGGCCGTAAGGGATCTCATGGACAAACGCTCCCAAGCGACCGCAGATCGGCCTTCGAACCATGTAGCCGATTTGGTTACTAGCGGACTGTACATGGCTCTTGCGGGTTACAGTACGTAAAACTGAGCTATTTTATATAAGTATTTCGTCTAACCTTCCGGGAAGCCGAGGATTGGCGGACGCTCCGGCGTGTATCCCATGAAATGTTGACGCAACGTGCTTGTGATCGACACCTCCCAATCCAACGCGCCGAGTCCATTCAGGTGCTTCATGATTGCCTTACCGAACCCGAGGTGAGCTCATCTGGATTTTTCTCGGAGTATACTTAGCCTCTGGTCTTCCTCAGCGATTCTACACTCACCTCAGGCGGTATTCCGCCTCGGTCATCTTGTCCGTTTTATACGGCAAGCGTGCACCCAGGTTCGAGACCCAGGAAGTCACGGACTTCTTTGAGATGCAGCATAACTGGCAAGGGGTATTGAGCCCAGGTACGCGACGTCGAGTCCATCCCGTTTGCTGTGATTGACGTCTTACTTGGTTTTGACAGGCGCCGTCCCGCCCATTGACTTTTTCCCGATTCTTAAATATATCCCGACCACATTTGCTTCCTGGAAGGCACGCTGCCTCACAGCGCGCCGCTTACAGCGCAAAATTTATTTTGGACTGCAAGGGGAAACTGAGGAACGAGTCGCGAAAGGATACGAGAACGGATGCTTCATGGAAGAGGTGAGTGATCCCCCTTCTGGAACCGATCTCGAGGGCTCTAATTTTTCTCGTTGACTACAGATGCTCGCACGCCAAGCCGAGTTTGGCATGACTCGAGAGCAAGTGATATACCTCGCTGGTGTTTTGATCGACGGCGGTTCCGATACGACAAGCTCTTGGATGCAAAGCTTGGTATTGGCCATGATCTCTTTCCCGGATGCTCTGAAGAAAGCTCACGTAGGTGTTGCCTTCCAAAGTATTATATTTTTATAACGCGTGTTGTTTTCTTGTAGGAGGAACTGGACCGAGTAGTAGGGCGGGACCGCATGCCGACGCCAGAGGACTTCTCGCATCTTCCGTATATCCAGGCTGTTGTGAAGGAAGTTCATCGCTGGCGTCCCGTGGCCCCTCTGGCTATTCCTCATGCAACGATTGACGAAATCACTGTACGTTCCGACCTTGTTCATCTGAGCCGTCCTTGTTAATCTAGGTGGACTCGTAGTACCGAGGTTACCGCATTCCCGCTGGTTCTACCATCTTTGTGAACAACTGGGGAATGTTCCATGATCCCGACGTCTACGAACGGGCTGAAGACTTCTGGCCGGATCGCTGGATCCTCGGAGAATTTGGTACCAAGCCCGGAGTGGATGATACTGATCGACGGAACAATATTTGGTTCGGTAGCGGCAGGCGTTTCTGCCCAGGAGTCCACTTGGCCAATAATAGTCTGGTACGTGATACGATGCCCCTTGTTTTGCGGAGATTAATTTACAAAAATATAGATGATCAACACGATGAACCTGCTTTGGGCTTTCAACTTTAGCCTAGCGATAGACCCGGCAACTGGAAAAGAGATACCTGTCGACATTTACAACTACGCGAAGGTAAGCAGCCTCCTATCATCTGTCAAGTATCGTCGTCTCATTTACCTTGCTCAGGGGATCGTCAGCTGCCCTGAGCCATACAAGTGCACTATCAAGCCTCGAAGTGCTCACCACGCCGAAATCATTGGGCACGAGTTTGCCGCTGCCGATAGCGCGTTCGTCGAGTATGAGCATGGGTTGCGGGATGATGATCAGGCTTATGTAAATGCTCAGCGTGGCAAGTAAAAAAAACATAGGGAGATTGGGTTTGGCGTGTATGTTACCGACATAAAATCATTTGCTGGGTTGCGTGGTACTAGTCTGTCGTGTGGTTTGACGGTCCTTCAGTCTGTGATCTTGTAAAGCTTCCAGGAACAATTGAGACTTCTTCAGGGTGGCGGCTGCTTTGGACTAGCCACCCTATTTTACGCGAGGATCTGCTGGAAGCCAATCTCAATTGCAGCGAGCTGGCTGCAGAAGATCGACACCACGTAATATAGATGTAATAGCATTCAAGGTGGTATACATGGTCAAAACACTTTTACCGCAATAACAATGTCATAAAGCACGATTTCGAGTCCGCGCATGCTAGGGTATTGTTACAAAAGCGGAGACAAGCAGGCGAGCAAAGTAGTAAACAGAATCGCCAAACAGTTCAACTGATACTTGGTAGATGCTCGATTAATAATAACATAAGCCGACGTCGTGGTAGCGTGAGCGGACGATGAGCGGGTAGAAGTCGTGCTCTGAGGTGAGAGGGTCGTGATCAGAGTGGTGGTTATTACTGTTCCGATATCGGAACTTGTGGTTTCTATGGTTGTGGTCGCCAAAACTGTGGTTGGGATTGCGGACGTGGAGCTGATAGGAGTGGTAGAGGTACTAGGAGCAGTGGAACTGATGGAAGTAGTGCCAGGCGGTGGTGTTGAGCCCGTGGGAGGACCAATATATTGTTGACCGAGCGCATTAATGACTCCAGATGGGTCCATAAGAGCCGTGAACTGAATCCAAACAATAACATCAATACCAGAACCAGTTTTATAAGAGATCACGCACGTTGTTTGGCACTCCAGCAGGTAAGTTAGCCATCGCTCCAAACCACGCGTATCGTTCAACCCATTGCGCTTGGTCCATGTAGGATTGAGTGGTCTGCATGAACTGGACGACTTCATCATTTGTACATTGAGGACCGCCTGCTACGAAATTGAGGCAAGCCCATTCGGTCACCCAGATCGGCCGTTGGAAGGTCTTGTAAAAATCTTCGATATAGGTGATAAATTCTGTGGCAACGATGCCATACCAGTCTACCCGTGTCCCAAAAATCAGAAAATCCGAAACGGAATAACAGCAATAAGAGTTCTTACGCAAGGAAATGAAGTCTACCGAACACCCATCGCATGCCGTCAGGAAATCCTGAAGCCACGTTTTTCCATTCGGAGCACTAGTCGTCGCGGGAGATCCAAGTCGGACGCCAGCCGCCTTTAGCGGTTCTAGATATGTTTTCCACATCGCGGCGGCATCCTGGGGACTCAGGTTCGCTTGAGATGGTTCCTGAGGTCTGCCGTGCTGGGATAAGATCGAGGTACCTCGACAAAGCTAGGCTAAAGACGTACTCGTTCATAGCAAGAATGTTCTTGATACCGTTCAAACTAATCGAACTAGCGTTGACTGTACTCCCGAACAGGGTTGCATCCCTCCCACCCCAAAGTTGAGGGACATACTCAAGAGCCGGGGGAGGTGTTACCCACGACGTAGGTGCCCAGGTGGCGTACCTGAAGGAGAGCTTGAATATATTTTCGTTCGTGATGTATTGGGAACATACCATCCAACCTGGTGTCCCTCAAACTGCGAAATGTCCCCTCCACCTCCCCACCCCAGCCCGGCTTTGAGACTGGACCCAGATGAAGTTTGTCTAGGTAAAACACTGGCTTTCGTAGCTTTAGAGTGACAGAGAGCTAATATAAGACTAAACACTGTCCACCCAAGATTCATTTTTGCGAGCAAAAACGTCTAATATAATACGCAGAGTAAAAGTGTGTTAGAGGGCAAATTACAAAATATTGAAGTAAAAAAATCGTAAAGTTTGTCGTTACTATTGCCGAGAGCGAAAGAGGATAGCGAGGGTGAAAGCAGGCACCAGGAGAGGACTCCACATGGCGAGGGAGATATCACTGTCAGAAGTAGGCTCTTCATCGAAATGATGTCATACGCCACTGGCCAAGAGATAATAAACCCGAGGCAAGGTCACGTGCGCCGCGTCATTTTCGCTTGGCTTTTTCCTTGGCTAAGTCCTAGCTTTGAAAACGGGTTGAAGAAGGATATGCTGTAACATTAATATCTTAACTACATCTTTGGAATGTTGGGTGTCTTCACGAGTGGAGGTGGTCCATTATGGGAATTTGTGCCGGGACGTGAGGGGGTAATGAGCGAAGCCAATGAACGAGAATATGGAGAGTGGTGAGTCGAAATAAGACGAGCGGAGCCCCGTAGACCTTTATCACACTATGGTTTGATACCTAACCACGGATGTTCCAGGAGTTCTCGACAAGTCGCCCTATTTTCCGGCAACCATCGCAACATCTTTCGGACAAAACCAAAAAACAGTTCTTTGTCGGCCTCGTCTTCAAACTGCGTGACGGAATTCTCGAACGAGCGCCCGCGGGGTATGAGTTCTGGATATTTGAAGGAGCCTAAAAAACTCCTCAATTTGAGCATATAGTCACTGATTATACGAGCGTCATACCATCTGGGTTGAAATAATCGGATGATTTTGCACCCCGGGCCAGTAGCTCCGCTGGTGGAGGCCCCAGTAAAGCAATCATCTGAGCGAGGTGAACGGGCTTTCCATACTCTAGCCGATACGGGTCTAATCCTTCGAAAAGGTGTCGCCCTTCCAACATGTCCCAAATCTTCTGATCATCAGTTTTGTACACAGTAGTCCAACGGGGAGATGAACGTACCAGCACACCTAGATTCCATACGTCCGTGCTATAGCTCCACTCTGCCCCTAACACAACCTCCGGAGAACGATACGGAGGAAATTGAATAGTATAATTGAGTGGTATACCCGCGGCTCCCGGCATAACATCACTAAAATCGGCGAGCTTTGGGAAGCCAATGTAGGATGTATGGTCTGAGAGAGTACTGCGAGGTGAATAGATAATTCTGTCATCTAAAACCTTTCGCGGTGCTGGGCGATCCGTATACTCCTCTCGAGCAGCTTGGTCTATTACAGTTGGGTCGTTGACACTCATAAGGATGTTCGTTAGAGTTATGTCTTTTTATTGATCAGTGTGAGAGCGTATCCCGGTGATAAACTCATACGCACCTGTATAAATTAGCCGACACTTCCTGTGGAGGTAGTCGAGTGCAGACAGCATCAACCAAACCGTTAGCTTGATTGCGGGTATGCTAGCTTTCTTATCATCAGACCGCTGCTGATACACTGAAAAGCTCTCCACCATCGGTTCACAAACGAGACAAACGTGCGGACCGGCGGGGCCCTGAACGGTAAATGAGTCGTACGCTTTCCGAATACTGAATAGACCGGGATGGCTGGGTGCCACATCCATGATATGTTTATGGTACATAGTCTCGTGTTCGAAAATATGTTTGAAATCCTCGTTGTTGGAAAACATCTTGAGTACGACGTAACGGTTGTTTTCCCAGCTCCATCTGCGGGTCCGTTTGGTTTGGAGATGCTACGTGTATTGAATCATACGAACTCACCGACGAAGATCGCGCGCAAGCCAAATGGTGGAGATCAGACCATAGTCCAGTTTGTTGGTTACCAGGAAGCTATCGTTCAGTACTTCTCCAACACGAACGGGATAATAATGCTTGGGGTTATAGTATGGTAGAGCTTCTTCTGCTATAGGAAGACCTTTTGGTAAGAGCTCAGGAGGCGTCCTTGCGCGCAACAAAGAGGTTCGTCGGAAAGTTTCGAGAGCGCGCCTAGCCCAGAGCATGATGAGTACCAGCCGAACAAGTAATGTAAATCGGGGCCTAAAACCCAATGCGCCGACAACCGGGTATATAGTCGTAGGGACTTTGGATACGACAACTGAATGCACCACAGACCGCCTAGGTCATTCCTTCAGAGAGTTTCAGAGCAGCAAAGTAAACACGAGCAAGATGGGGAGAAACAAGCCAAGGTTATAAATAAACAGCGAGTTGGGGTGATCAATTAGGACGAAGGAACCAGCCACTCTGTGCAAATTTAGAGTAGATTTGTTTTATAATGAGCGGTAGAGTAGTCAAATATAGCTCCTCGTGTTCAACAAAGCTCTACCTGAGATGGTGATCGGGGCAGGGCGTGCCACAAACTGGCGTTGTGGTGGGCGAAGCAAGTCTCCCACTAATCACGTGCTCGGCTCGGGCATGTATCGTCCGCCGAATTGGTCAATTTTCGTGTGTTGTTCCCTGTGAGCTGTTACCGGGTGGTGCGACTAGCCTGAAGGTGACACATAGATCTTTATTTTGACGATGAGCGTTAACAAAGCTTTACAATATTTTAGAAGATCTCGAACTTATATAGCAGATTCTAAGCCACCGCTCGGAGCTACAAAAATACGAGGATACGAATCACCGCATATATGCGCGCTTATCGGGCATTTAGATACTTAGAACATCGGTATAGACCAAATGAAAAGTCTCTGCTCATACATATGTACCATGTACGGCTTATTTTTTGATAGAGGGCATATCGAGTTTGCGACTAGTAACACTTCGCTTACACGGCTCAAGCTCCGCCATTTTCTTGTCATATATTTTTGAGTGTTTGTGAGTGGGCGCAATGAACAAAAAAGGAGGTTGTATAAGTGGAGATGATCGATGAGAGTGGAGTAAATAGTATAAATACACACAAGTTACGATAAACCATCGAAATAAAAACTACTTATTACTATGGTTCGTAGCCTAGCCATGAATCTTCCAGAAGCTCCCGACAAGTAGACCTACTCTCCGGTAGCCACTGTATCATCCTTCGCGCGAACTTGAAAAACAACTCTCTGTCTTTATTATTTTCAAACGCCGTTACTGAACCTTCAACATCAGGAAAATCGCGCGCCGCTTACCTGGACTGAAGCGCCTGATTGGCTTACTTAAGGCGGAAATGCGCCACATATGGCACGAAGGCGATGAGCAGCAAACATCATTCTGAGACAGCCTGATAAGGCTCAGAAAAGTATATGTTAGGCGGATAAAGATTGTCACCTCTACGAGTCTTAGTTAATATACCTTAATGAGGCTACGGCCCAAAAAACCACTCTTCTTGATGTGACCACAGTCACTCTATGCACTCCACTTCGGCATGGCAGACGAATGGCGCCCAAATGTGGAAACTTCCATCATGCTTTGCGCTACGCCCTCGCTGCCAGTGACTTAAAAACCTGGAGTGCTTAGGCTCGGATCCGCCTATCCACCTATCCCCCCCAATACCCAAACGACTTCAAGTTTGTTTAGGTATGTGGCTCTTGAGGCATGTGATAGTAACGTATACAGCTAACGACTTTGTTCTGATTCTAGACAACTAGCGGTCACCTGCTTGCATCGGTAAGTGTACGGTTCGATGACTCTAGTACACGACATGCTAAGTATATATGTGTCAGATCCTCTCGGTGATAAAGTGATATAGTCAAGAAGTATGAACCCTGATGGTTCAGTGACTTAGAGGATAGGTAGGTGAGAAGATAGAATTGACGAGGAGGTCAAGTTCTTGGTCTGTAACCTCGAACTTGCCCCGGGTTATATACATCTAGGCGCACAGCCTTGTATCTACATGTACAAAGAACGAGTCATACTAATTTGATATCAGATGTGAAATGAGAAAGATTAGTAAGACTTCTGGAACATTCTATGATCACGTAACATATGACTAAGAGACCCTGATGACAAAGATTAGGTAAGAGATGACACATCCATATAACTGTTCCATAAAAGGTATGTGTCAAAATAAAATTTATAAAATCGAGATAATATTCTGGGAAGAGTGTCAAGTCATGACACTACCCCCCGTCTAGACCCGAGGGTCCCTCTGAGCACGTTTGTTTTTGTGATGGAACTTCAACAAAGCGTCTTTTGCATTAACCAAGTGTTCGTATGGTTCCCATGTATTATCCGCCGGTCCGTATCCTTTCCATTTAATCAAGTACTTGACGACACCTCTAATTTTTTTGGAGTTAAGGACTGTTTCTACTTCAAACTCCTCTTCGCCTTCAGGTGTGATAACAGGAGGGAGGGCTACCGGTTCTCGTTGATAGGGGTCGTTTTGTTTGAGAAGTATCTTGGAGACATGGAACACGGGGTGTACTTTCATTGTATGTGGTAGTTTGAGTTTGAAAGCATGCGTTCCAATTTTCTCTAGTACTTGGAAAGGTCCTAACCGTTTGGCTGCCAGTTTCCTGGAAGGTCTATCTGTCTGAATATCCCTGGCGTCTATAAACACTTTATCTCCAGTATTGATTTTAACTGGTGCACGGTGTTTGCGGTCATAGAACTCCTTGATTTTCTGATTGGAGGTTTCTAAGGCGGCACGTAGTTCATCAAAGCTATCTTTGAGCCAATCGGCGCGTTCGTCTGCTGCTGGCGCATCCTTAGTATCCGTGTCTGAAAGGTCGGTAGACCTCACGAATCTATGTATGCACGAATGTAATCTTCGGCAGCGCGTAGCGTGCCGGCTTAACAGACGTAGGAATTGGCTGGATTGAGCACAAGAGTACGGATGGAACAAAAGACAAAAACACGAGATTACATGAGCGCATATATATGAAAAAGAAAATGGGTCAGGTGACACACAGTCCCTGGCCCGCCATCCTTACACCCCCCCCCTCAGGACGCGCCGTGCGCGTCCGACATAGGCTGGTCCGGGTCGGTCGGAGCCCCAGGAGCGCCGTACGGCGGCGGCGGCTGGTCGGCTTCGAGCACTTGCACCGCCGCGGCGTATCGCGGCTGGAACAAATTGTTGACTTCGGATGTTAGCCATCCGAAGTCGGCATCGAGCACCAACGGGGCGTTCGGGTGCCGCGGGTACTGCCAGACGACG
The DNA here is from genome assembly GCA_019623705.1 of Ceratobasidium sp. 428. Taxonomy (NCBI): domain Eukaryota; kingdom Fungi; phylum Basidiomycota; class Agaricomycetes; order Cantharellales; family Ceratobasidiaceae; genus Ceratobasidium; species Ceratobasidium sp. 428. The sequence goes on along the minus strand of WSTJ01001185.1, from coordinate 4,946 downwards.
GCGCGAGACCCGGGTTCGGCGTAGAGAGAGATTCTCTCTACGGCGTGCGGTACGAAATCGGCGGACCCGAACCGCTGGATGTGATTGCGTTGGCGATCCATCCAACGCGCGGCGGACAACGGCAGCGCCGTATCCTGGCGCACGTGCGCCCACGTGTCTCGCGCGATGCGCAACCGTTCAGCCCGCTGGAAGTACGGGCTGAGCGAGAGCGTCGCGACGCGACGCGGGACGCGCAGTTGCTCGAAGAGCCACCGCACGACGTCGTCCTCGGCGATGTCATTCGGCTCGAGGAACGACGAGATCGGGAACGAGTGCTCTGGCGTGAGCCGAGTCTCGTTCTCCGGGTCCTGTTCGGGCGCTGGCGCGGCCGGGAACAGGGCGGCGACTCGGTCCGCGTAGCGGCCGGGTCGAGCGAGGAGGGCCGTGAGGAGGGACTCTACGCGGCCCCAGAAGTGGTCATTGCCCTGCCCTTGGTGCATGGCGCGCAGGGCATGCCACCAGTCGCGGGCCAACACGTCGGTGATGTTGGCCGCGCCGTTCTCCCCGACTCGGATCTCGGGCTGCCACCGCCTCTGGAGGAGGGGGTGGTTGCTCGCATCCGACATCTCGGTGGCGAACGCGAGGACGCGGTTGACGAGGCCAGACCGCGACCGGATGGGCGTCCCTTGGACCGCCTCGTATAGCTCGCGCTGGGCGACGTTGATGTCGCCCGTCTCCCAGCGCGCCTCGCCCGAGATCGCAGCGGCGATCTCGGCGTCCGACATCCGCTCCCAACGGCTGGCAGCGGACGGGGATGCGCTCGTCGGCACCCAGTGGCCGCGCACCTGGCGCCACTCCTGGTTGCCACGGGCGGTGGGGCGGGGAGGAGCAGTCCCCGTCCCGGTGTTGCGCGATGGGCCCGAGGTTCGGGCGGCGCTGCCCTCGAACGGTGCGCCGGCCCGACCTTTGCCCCTGCCGCGGCTGCGCTTGCGCGAGGAGGGCTCCTCGTCGGGCGAGTCCCACTCCTCGCGCACGAATCGCGCGTGCTCCTCGTCGGTCGCCTCGTCGAAAAACTTGAGGGGGCGCCCTGAAGACGTGTTCCCCCCCCTTCCGGCCGACGGGGTGCTCGCGGATCCCGAGCTGGCACCGGCGCGAGGCGCTTGTGCCGAGACGGCGGGGGCAGATGCGCCCGCCGCGGAAGTGGACGCGTGTGCCGGAGCGGCACGCGCGGGGGTTTTGGTTGCCACCGGAGGCTGCGGCTCGGCCGTGGACGACTGGGAAGGGGTGGTGGCGGCCGCCTTCCTCCGGTTGCGGGACTGCTCGACGGCGAGGCGGTCGCACTCTGCCTCGAGGCGGTCGTTGTCGTCCTCCAGTTCCCGAATTTGGTCCTGGAGGTCCTCGACCTGCTCGCGGTACATGTCGCGTTCGCAACGCAGTCGGTCGTTGTCCCGGGATGAGCCCGCATCCCGGCGACTGGTGCTCGAACCGAGGGTTTCGAGCACCGTTTTCATAGTGGACTCGGCCTGTTCCCGAGCCCCGCGCTCATGAGCCAGTTGGCTCCTGAGCGCCGCAACCTCCGCGGTCGCCTCCGAAGATGCGGTGGCCGCCGCGGCGAGAGTGGCGAGTACGGCGCGTAGCGCCGGGTCGGCCAGGGCGGCGCGGAGGTGCGCGACGTACGCGTCACAGATGGAGCATCCGGACGCGTGGATGGGCGCGTGAAGCGCCGGATCGGCAATATACGCGCCGAGCTCCAGAAGGGTCGCTACCGGTGGTAGCGACACGATGGCGACGGCCGGCGAGGCGGTCGCCATCTGGGTGTCGGTGGCAGCGTCGGTAGAATCCGACGCTGCAGCGGCGGGCGCGTTGGACGCGTCGGTCGCGGGTTGTTGCGCGTTCCGGGACATGGGGTCGGAGCGTGGCGGTGGTGGTCGAATATGGGTAAAGTACCCCAGGGCAAGGGAAAATTTCTCCCTTGCCACGTGCCGCTTACTCAGCGGGTGGTCCGATCTCAACCGCAACTACTTCCGGAGTTAACCGCCGGGCGGTTACTACTCCGGAAGCTTGCTTGGAACGTCCACGCCGTGGAGTTCCAAGTAGCGGTCGAGTGCCGCTAGCTCCTGGCAATTGGCCAGGGGCTCCCAGGTGGTGTCACCATGGGCCCACCGGACGAGGAAGGATAGCTCCTCCTCGTCCCGGAGGTGGTTGACGATCTCGTCAACCACCCACTCGTGCTCGGGGTCGGCCCCGAAGTCGTAGTAGTGACCGGCCTCCCGGCCGGGGAACAACGAGTCGTTGTTCGGGAAATGCGGCCTCAACAGGCGCGCATGGAACGTCGGGTGGATCCGACGGCGCTTGAGCTCCTCGGGGAGCTCGAGCGTATACGTTGACTTGGCCGAGTTACGGCCAATGATCGTATACGGCCCAATATACTTGGGCAAGAGTTTTCCGGCTCGCCCCTTGGGGAGAGCTAGGTTCTCTGTCAAGAGATAGGCCTTAGAGCCTATCTCCAGCAGTGGATCGTCGGCGCGCCGGTGTTTATTCGCCTGGTCGCGCTGCGCGATGCGACTCGCGAGAATCGCATCGAACGCGCGGTCGAGGTTCTCGACCGCGCGGTCCACGAATTGCTGAACCCCCTTGAAGGGGGTATCGGATCGCGGCCGGTTAATTAGCCGGGGGAGCCAACCGTAGTTGAGCTCAAACGGGGCGAACCCCGTGCTGGCGCTGACGCTCGAATTCAGCGCCAACTCGACCGCGGACAGCGTCTGCGACCAGTTCTTCTGGTCGCTGTCCACGACCGTCCGCATAATTTGGCTTACCGAGCGCACCGCGCGCTCGGACGCTCCATCCGTCTGCGGGTGGAACGCGGTGGACATCAGTAGTTTGATGCCTAAGATACGGTGAAGTTCCCTCCACATAGTGGAGGTGAACTTCGGGTCTCGGTCGGATACGATCGAGTCGGGGAGGCCGTGCAGACGCACGATCTCCCGGGCCATCAGGCCCGCCACTTCTGTGGCCGTGACGGTTGTCGTCGTGGGCACTAGGTGCACCATCGACGTCAACCGGCATATGACTATCATTAGATAGTCATAGCCATCCGACACCGGGAATGGCCCGGCGAAGTCCATACCGATCGACCCCCAAGGTCGTGTCGGTATCGGTAGGCTGTGGAGCAGCCCCTGCGGCCGCTGCGTAGATGTCTTCATCATCTGGCAGGTGCCGCAGGACTTGCAGTATTCCTGCACGTCGGCGGCCATGGTTGGCCACCAGTACCATTGGCGCAGATACGCCAAGGTACGCGCTCGGCCCATGTGGCCGAGTGCCGAATGCGCGAGATCCATGAGGATCTCGCTCACTCTTCGTCCCTTGACGAAGGCGTTCGGTACGCACAACTGACCGCGCTCGGCGATGTACAGCAGCCCCTGGTCCACCTGGAATTCCGGGTGCTCGCCGGGGTGCTGTACGACCTTGCCGAGTCGCGCGTCCTGATTGTACGCGCTTCGAATCGCGTCCAGAACCTCCTCGTCCTGGATGGCCGGGCTGAAATCCCGGCCGAGGTTGACCGGCGGGTCATCCTCCCGGGTATCGGACGCGCCGCTGACGGGGTTATCCGGTTTATCCGCGGTGTCGACTGGGATCCCGGTCGGCACACCCTTGGGCGGGGGCTTGTTCAGAGCCTCCGCCTCTACGGTGCGCTGCTCCTGCTGCTCTCGCAGGCGCCGCGAGGGTTTTGGCACCCTCGCTGATCTCCGCGGTTCGACCGCGGCCGCGTTTGCCGGGATACCGGGCAGGTCTTCGCCCTCCGGGTCGAGGCGTACGTCAGCGTTGACGTACTCGTGCGGTTTACGCACCTCGTCGGGCTCGTCGCTCTCGTAGCGACGAGACAGCGCGTCCGCGACTACGTTGGACTCGCCGGAGACATAGTCTATCTCGTAATCAAAACGAGACAGATACTCCAGCCATCGGACCTGTCGCCTCGACAGGTCCGGCTGCGTTTTCAACCAACGCAGGCTGTTGTGGTCGGTCCTTACTTGGAACTTGCGTCCAAGTAATTTGTCCTCCCACTTCAGCAGCCCCTCGAGGACGCCGAGCAATTCCTGCTCGTGCGTCCGGTAGTTCATTTGCGCAGGTGAAAACTTACGCGAATGAAATCCTGCCGGGCGCATTGTACGCCAGTCTTTGCCCTGGCCGTACACGCAGCCTACACCGGCTACGGAAGCGTCCGTGACGAGCCAAATCGGCTCGTCAACCGCGGGGTTGATCGGTCGGAGGACCGGCGCGTTGCACGCCAGTCCTTTGATCGCTGCGAAGCAGCGATCGTGGAGTGGGGTCCACACAAATGGCCGGCCCTTCCTAGTAAGGGCCGACAGCGGCGTAGTATGCGCGGTGAGATCCGGCATATACGCGGCCAGGTACTGGACCAGGCCGAGGAACCGCTGCACGTCCACCATCGTGCGTGGGGTTGGCCAGTCGCGGATCACGGCCATCTTGTCCGTATCCGCGTGGATCCCTTCGTGATCCACGACGTGGCCGAGGCAATCGACCCTCTCGGCATAGAAGTCAACCTTCTTGTCCGAGAGGTGGAGTTGCGCTTCCGTGAGGATGCGCAACACCTCGCCGAGGAGCCGCTCGTGCTCCTCGATCGTGTCGGCGTACACGAAGATGTCGTCGAGGTATACATAAATACCTCGACCGATGTACTGCCTGAACAGGCAGATCATCAAGCGTTGGAACGTACTCGGCGCGTTACAGTCACCGAGGTGCATAACGTTGCTGTAGTACGTTCCGTAGACCGTCTGGAAGGCGGTCCGCTTGATGTGCTCCGGGACAACCCGGATCTGCTCGTATGCGCTTGTCATATCGAGCTTCGAGCGATACCGTCCGCGAGCGACCGCCTCGCGGATTTCGTCTTGATCGGGGAACGGGGTCAGGTCCTTGACCGTATTCTCGTTCCTCTTGCGCAGGTCAAT
>WSTJ01001184.1:0-12894 GCA_019623705.1 Ceratobasidium sp. 428 | reverse complement strand
GTGAACAGATTGGGAGTGCATCGAAGTACTGGGAATCTGTCACGTGATTTGTTGGCTACAAACTTTGGTCGTCAATCAATTGAACGCTTTTCTTTACCAACACGCCGCCATTGTGAAGATTACTTTAATCCCTAATTAACGAAGGCGAAATTTCCAACTCATAGCACCATCGTTGCAGGACTAATAAGAGTAAAGTATTGTCATATTTTACGGACAGACATTAGGCACTCTCGGTTCGCCAAGGTGCCTAATGTACTAGACCTTTTGCTCAATTTCCCGTTGCAAGAGACGCCCCATTCACTGCCTACAATACGTTTGTGCTTCAGGCTCTCGGAGATGTTTGCGCGAGCTAATGCTGCCTGCTTCTGCCCCTCCGTATTGACTGATTCTGCTGTCTCTGTCATGATATACCTTCGCTCAGAGTCTAGAAATCTGGCCCTTTGCGACTACTATATCTAACTCTATAGTACCTTATTGGTATAAGGCCCTTTAGCTCTACTATTGCCGCTATGCTACTTGTAACTGGTCGGCGGCGCGCCTAGACTTCGCCCTACGGAAAACCTGTTGCGAGATTGTATGGCGAAATACCCAGGCTTGCGATCTTTTGGATCTACACTATTCTCACGTGTACAAAGTCTCTCGTGTGTGGAGAAGACCGATGAGAAGCGATTCAAAGTTGGGGTGCGTGCTTTGCACATTTGACTTCCGAGCCTATCGAAACCTCAGGCCTATTGCTGACCCTTAAAGCCGGTTCGGACTCGATCCAAGGCACACCCCCAACTCTATTACGCCCATGGTCTGACCCTAGCTCATGCACTCACCCCAAGTCATTGAGCCGGATTCATAGGTTTGTCTGGCCCCACCGGGAGATGCCGGAATTATCCGATTGTAGTGCTGAGTTTCCGCCTCTGGCAAAGACTCTATTTGGCTCGTACGAAGCGGCCTCGCCCTTGAATACACTGGCTGACAGGTCAACAAACTTACTCGAGGGGACATTTGCGCCACGCTTGTTTGAAATCCGACTCGCGGTGCTTGGGATAAAATGTCTGCCTACCTTCTTGTGACCCAAGACGGCGATTCCAGATCAGTAGTCAAGATTGTCCCACAGTGCTGTCTTACCAACCGGATAGACCTTTGTTTCGCGTGTTTGTGCCGTATTCGGTTGCTATACAAAACTTTGTTTCTTCTCGCTGATGGACGTCACTGGACAGATCTTTGGAGCCCTCGTCGCTGCAGGGATTTGCCAGTTGATTTGCCATTCCGTCCTTTTGTTATTCTGTTGCTCCTGGTGCAACCCAACCCGATGCTTTCGCATATAGGGTTGCCCGACTTTCATCTCCCAAGCGTCGATACTCACGAACTAGAGCACCGTCGGTTTGGGTCTATTGGGCTTGTTTGGGTCTTCTCAAGGCGTCCAACCAACGTGACGAATCTCACTGCCTCGCTCGCGCGCTCTTGGCTCTCGCCGCGCAAAAGTACGTCGAAATTAAGCCGGGTGCGTCTGCAATCCCTAGAAAATGTCTGAAACGCGACTTTTTGCTCAACCCTATCTCTTGTCTCCTTCTAGAATAGCCGGGACTGGTGTGTTTTGATATTTATGGCTAATGCTGCGATCGTCTTCCCATAATGTTTACACCGTTGCCGGTCCACACGCAACCTTAATCAAGCAGTCTTTCGCCCACTTCTTCACCTCCGACACCCACAAGACTGCCTCGGTCTATCTTCGCCTTCTGGGCTTGTCGCTCGTGAGCCCGGCACATGAATGTCGGGCAGATTCATTGGTGAGCCGCACTGTTCACAAGATCCTCGTCAATCAGCTTATTCACTCTTAGACCCGACCATGCTTTCCAACGTCAGATACTCGATCAGTCCACTGCATACGGTTTTTCATGATCAACATAATCATGATATTATGACCACTGGCCGGCCGATTCTCGTCGCAAGAGACGTTGGAGAGCAGGTGAGTTAATACATGCCGATAGAGTATGGTCAAAATTACGGCAGGTAGACTCTTGTAAGCACCTTTGTTCGCTTTCTCTTCACTGGTGGCTGGCTGCTCATTGTGTTCTTCAAGTTTTCGATTATCGTGGCTGAATGAAAGGCCGGAGACAAACGGGGGGCAATCGCATCGAAGGGTCTGGAGGTCAGCCTCTCCCGAGCTATGAGCCATGTCAATACTAGCTCTGGGGCCCCTTCCTCATAACGGTGCGCGAGTTGTCTCGCAGAATCATCCAAGCTACCTTCTGGTGACAAGAAAACACGAAGGTGGTGCTGAAACAAACGTGTTTGCTGATGGAGTGGCAGATAAATTATAGTTTATTCCCAGTACGACTACACCAACTACTCTCAATCAAATGCGTCCCCAAAGCCCGTGTTTATACTTGATTTCATGCCAAAATGTCCTTATCCCTAGCACGACCAGTCATCTCATTTGAAACCAGCTAAGTCCCGACTCGCTGAACGTATGTAACGGGAAAGATATTGCTAATCGTCAACTCTCTGTTGGCCCATAGCCACAAAGACTAAGATGTATGTACTAAAAATTTATCTAAATGAGTGGAACTTACGCATATCTTTGCTTCTACCATGACTCGGCATGCGTCGTCCATTGCCACAGCCTCTGTAGGCCCCTCCCCAGAGTGACCCACAAGTCGCGTCCCATTTACTGATCAGTGTTAGCTGTCTTCTACGGTCCGTACGGTGTGTTACTTACAAATGGGGCAGCAAAGGAAGTACTGGTGGGGGTGACTGGCTTGGTCCTGCCACACATCCCATTCCACCAAAAGACCCCGCATATTTGCCCAACGCAAAAAATATGCGTAGCAAGACTCCTCTGGTTCGGGCCGCAGCAACGGTCGGGTTGACCTCATCAAGTCTCCCAGCCACACGAGCATTGGAGTAGGCACGAGATGAGAGGAATGCGGTGAATTTGACATAGGACTTGATCAAGAGTGAGAGGGTCCAGATGATTCACGACTGTGGGGAGACTCTTTGAGTGCCGTAGCTCGCAGGTTCTAACTGACGTTGAAATGAAGGGGAAGGGGGGACGTCTTAAGCAGAGGCTCGAAATAGTTCCGCTGTGAGTTTGAACTCTCAACGAACTTACAGTAAAAACCCGTTGGGTATTGGTGCGACCTGAGCGGGGCGATTGTAGGTTAGTGGAAGAACTGGCGTCCAGACCCAGTTGCATTACAATCTTGAATTTAATCTATGGTGGACGAACCGAGTGCAAAGGTCATGCGCAACCACTAGACCATGTATAGAATCACGCATTCTTCAGCTATATCTCATGTGGATCAGTCTATAAGATATATCTTTCCCGGAACTTGTCGCGTTAGGCTTGCACTGCAAGAATGCACTACGCCTTTGGTCACTCAGGCGTCCGGTCATTGAGGAGATAGGCTACCACCAGATTGCATAAAAACCCGCCGCCGTGTATTATCGCGCTCGACGCGGAAGAAACCTACAACTACCGAATCGCCATTGATTAAAAAGATACCCCCACGGAGATTCGCGAACGGGGCGATAAACAATCTCGCCATCATTCCTAGCTTCTACCTATTGACTAGCAACACAAAATGCGATAAACTATCGGCACGTGAAAGTCGAAGAATCCGCGAAACAACAATCTGCTTAGACTATTCCTGTGGTCTATGATTGAGAAACATCGGCGTCGTGTGTTGATAGGGGGCCGGTGGCTGAGAGTGGCTATTGGTTGGACGGTCAGCGTATTCCTAACATAGACCAGAAGTATGATTCATGAGTAAATCCCTCAGTGGCGAAAGAGCATCTCGAGGGTGGTTCTAATCTTAAACTTAAAATCCATCTGATTGCCGAAAACGGCGCTCGTAACGGGGGCTGATTTACCCCAATAACTACAATATATACGAGAGACACCATTGGAAGCGGACTCGGCGCCATAAGCCGGCTCTGTTCTAACCCGGAGCATTATTAAAGTGCTGTCTTGCGGTATGTTGATAGCTAATGCAAGCTTAGTACGTTAATCCTGTGCTTATATGAACATTCAATCGTGGTTGTACGACCCACCGGGAGTGCGTAAAACCGGAATTTTGGGTAGCGACCAAGAGCGATGTGCAGTCAGATCCCGAGACACGAAACTTGTAATAGTCTTGGTAATTCACAACTTTTCCCGGTACTCGCAATTGCAAGTTATTGATACACGCTAAACGCATACAATCAGGAGTAAAGGTGGAATGTTGATTGTATAAAAAACATGATGTTAAGCCTCTTGGATAAACTGGTCAGAGCCAAAGAACGGAGTGTGTATGTATTGTGAGACCGTACACCCGGATACCGTGGAGTGAGGCCGGGGATGGCCGGGGCCATCATAGGCGCGAGGAGTGGCTCGCGGACAGGGTGGTCCTCCTGACGTCGGTCAGAGTGGAGGGCGGCCGGGAGATAAAAGAACGACACAAAATCGGAACGAATTTGTATAGTATGGTGGTAGATAGCAAACGAGGGATACAACAATGAATCACGTGAGGTATAGTAGGCAAGGTCATTGCTCTATGCGGCTCAGTCCGACTAGTAGTTTTGTGGCAAGTCTAGAGAATGTGAGCCATAGATGAACTGAAACATGCATGGGTTGGAGCACGCATAAAGACACTTTGTGCTGCAACCTGGAAGTCCTGGTCTATCGACTCTTTGAATTGTGAAAGGTAACCCTCTTCGAGGGCGCTTTTGTTGTAAGAGGCAGTAGTGTGCGGGGGAGCAAACTGGGAGCAATGACAAGCCGAAATCTAAGGCACCTCGATGGTCAAAAACTCCCGCCAGGAGGAGATCAAATCGGGGTCCTCAGTGGAAGATCACGCGATCCTGGACGATAATCGAGCAATTTCCGGACGTCATGGTTATATAAATATGCGCAAACATTGCTTCCCCGAGTTAATGACGCATTTATTGAGTTCCTTGGGTTCAGCAGCTAATTGCTTATCCGAGAAACATGGAGATTCGCCTTGTCATGTATGTGGTTGTACTTGTTAAAAGCCTACTAGACTTGATAGATGTTGAGTGTAAAGGGATAAAAAGTGGTGGCAAAATTGCTCGAGTTCACTGCTGAAACCTGGCTCTTCGTAGCGTGAATTTCGAGCTCTAGATGGAGCTATCGTACTTTTGCAACCGTCCTTATTTCGCCTCGCTTACTTTGTTGGGCTAGTTTGACGATGCGCGTAATTGCAACACAGCTTTCATCTCACACTGGCCTCCTATTCTTAGTGTTGTAAGCCCCTCGATGACCGTCTCTGGATTTTTCTTTCGTTCCGATTATAGGATTGCCCCAGTCAGCAGATCACTTGTTAAATACAATGATCCACACGTAGGTCCTACTGGACACTTCTGGTCGTGACAGTGGTACATATCTTGATATTCAAGCGCATGTATACTTCACACCTGTTTTGAGAATAGTTGATGTAGCTGGAATGTCAAAACTTTCCTGGCGTAGAGGTATCAAACTCAAAAGCCTCACGTATTCCCACATCATATATAGCTTGGACGAAATGATAAGGCGATGAAAGCGCGGACAGTATAACTCTACACACGCAAACTTCAAACCCTACGTCGTGACTCAAGTCAAGGGAACGAAGATGGGAGCTCAACTTTACGATCTTCGGTTTAGGTTTACCTACCCATTTTCTCCACACTTAACTATGTTCGCACATAAGCCTCATTATTCTGTCGCGTGGCGCGGATCAAAACGAGGTTCGCATCATATCACCGGCGCTTCCATGTCACTTGGAAGATCATGCAGCGGGCATGCTTTTACTGAAATAGGATAAAATATTACAAAATGACGCCTCTTTCTTTTTCCTCCTTGCCGCTGAACGTGGCCGCTTGGTATCCGCGGACCCTACGATCCGGTTTAGGTAAATGGCAGCCAGCTGGCTTAGCGTAGCCGACCGAGACTCCCGTACTAAATAGTAACGAAACACGTTTCCTAAATGACAATTGCTCTTCAGTTACCTCATATGGGTAAACTCGGATCCCGAGGGCGGGGGAGGCGCATGCCAGATGAGCCTGTGATATCATTCATTTCACGGCCTGCCCGTGGCCGGGGGCAGGATCAGTTTGACCAGGCAGTAAGCATTAATGTTTGCGGCGAGAAGTCTATTAGCTAGATTGTCGGGGTGGCTACTATGCTAGATTCTAACATAACTGGACGTTGGGGCTGCGGAGGAGTGCGCGGAATGCTGTAAGTACGCATTGTGATAGCGGGGAACTGGGCAATAAGCTTTGAAACTGGTCAAGTCCGATATCTGATTTTCGCCTTGCACGTTTCCTTGTATTCCCGCTGAGCACAATATAAAAGAGAATAGAATCAGCATACTTATTGCTCATTTTTTCGATAGTCATTCTGTTCTCCTTAGCTTTCTCATGGATATTCCACCAGTGGCAAACCCTCCGTTCGAAACTCGCAACGGAACCTGGGAGTTTCATCCCCCAGCTTCATCGATGACATATGCAGGGCAGGTCGTGCGCTGGGCCCATGTCTCACGTCTCCGACTGTACTTTGATTTCATCAAAGTTGGGGCCGACAATTCACCATGCTGGATTGCTCAGCCTGTGTGTGGGTCCCTTTTAAAGCGGTTGCCTCCTAAGATTCCTAATAAACGCCTTACATATAGTGGCTGGGGAAGAGTTACCTCAGAGATTTTACGGATACGAGACAAACAAGCGAAAGGCTAAGGAAGATGCTTGCCGTAAAATGGCGCAATCTGGGCATTGTGTGAGCTTCATTTTTGCATGATTTCTATTAATTTAGGATTCTAATCTCTCTCAATCCGATGCAAGTGATTACTAAAGTCGGTCATGAGTACGGAGCGGCTCCGATATTGCTAATGGATGAAGATTGAGCTCTGGAGCGTATTCCGATTGTTATTAGGACCTTGGACTTCCGTGTATTCTACATATATCTGGTACATATAAGGGCATTTGAGTGGCCTGAAATTTTACAGTACCATCAATCAATGGACAAAGCTTAACCAACATGTACATCACGTCCGGGTTATTAACTCAGAAATCACGTATACTGGGCGAAAACAAAGAACTCACATAATATATGCGTCAATTCTGCCAGCTTCTCATCGTGATTGCTTTGGGGTAGTGGTATACGGTCAAAGTACGATTTGGAATGGGTTGCGGCTTCTGGCACCGACTGTATGCGCGCATACACAAGAGCCTGACTAATAAACTGAGGCAGTGTAGACACAGCACATCCAAACAACGTAGAACACAATCAACTAGACAAAATATAGGGCCAGGCCACTACGAAACAGCAGAGAGAGATAGTTGTAGCTTGATTAAGAGTACGGGTTAACACGTCCAAGCTTGTTTTATCATTGGTTTTCTCGAAGCGGAGAGATACTGACTTACCCAACACTTCGATATGCACGGAGGTGTTTAGTGCTTCTCGAATCCATGCCGCCTTTGAATACCAGCACCAGCAGCTTAGTTTACAATCAATATACAGCTGATTGTGAACTAAAAGAAACCAGCAAAAGGATAGACTCGACCATTCGTTGGTACCATACCAGTCACAGCAAATTGATGCGGGAACGTTTGAGCGCGACAGAGTGGTGGCATGAGCTTGTATACCCTATCATTATAAGGTTAGAACGGATAGACAAGTCTTGCTATCCGGTATCAATGTCATTGGCTATGTGAATCTAAAGCTACGAAAATCCACCGCTAGCTAGCGGGATGGGGTCAATCTGCTATGTATATCGTAGATGAGAGCAACAGGTGAATAAAAAATCTCTGTGATTTAGATCAATCTCAGGTATACTGTGCCAGCAGTAGGGCCATGGGGTCAAGGTTGTGTGGGTATGGGGTCGATAGGGAAGTACGACACGGTCACGTGACCGTATCCGGCTTGCAGAGCAGGTCCAGATCTCCAGTTAGTAGTACAGAATATGAGGTCACTTGCGTAGGAAAGTAGCATGTTAGTGAAAAAAACTGCAACATGTTCGTGACGGTGCAAAATCAGGCGAGAGATTATGAAATGATGCAATAGTAGGAGCTACCCGGTCCAAAATTATCCTCGTTGACTGGGGGCACAGTGAGGGTGTCGGGTCGAGTGTTGGTGGGGTGATCATGGATAGTCTCCATAGTGGCACAAGGAGAATACGGCGACCAAAGCTGTCAACGGGTGTAGTTTGAGTGGATAAATGATGTTTTCGGAAGGGGCTAACGGAGGGAGACCACACGGACTCCAGCGTCGAACGATGTGTTAAATCTCCCAGAGAGCCGGGTGGCAATCTTGTGCGCTATGGTACTTGGGCCATTTATTGTCTTAGAAGTAGTCTTGAGCGAAGAAGCTTACCGTATGGGCTGGGGGTGACTTGATTGGTACCGTTACTGACTGTTTTGGGATCGAGCGAGTTGACCTACTAGGCATCGACACAGTTGACGGAGGGGAAGGTATGTTTGTAAGCGTAAGTTATAGTGTTCTTGATTGCTGGTCACCCCAGGAGACATCAGCTCATCCTTCATACGAGAAAGATCGGCGATATTCCTTCAGGTTGCCCATATTGCGAAATCTAAGGAGACACCCACTACTCATCAGTTGAGTCTCGTCGGAGTCGCGTACGCTGGACTCTAGAACCGAGTCTATATTGTTTATCGAGGTCGTAAGTACTGCAAGGCGCATGGATGTTCTGCAATCAAGGCTCGCAGCTTATAAAATCATGTTTACCGAGTATTTTCGGCTTAGACGCAATCCAACTCTGGGCAGCTCATATGATGCAGGTAGTTAGTACAAGGGTAAAGTAGTTGAACGGCATAATAGCTGGAGTAAGTGCTCTATGTATGTTTTCTGCTCTATTGGACCCACAAGAGCTACGCATATATAGTGTAGGAGGACGTGAGGGGAGCGTCGAACGTGCGGATAGCCTTTTACCGAACTGGTCACGTGGTATTTGTTGAGATTGGACCCTTCATGATTGTTGCTTGCCAAGTTCCAACCCTCCACGACGAATCTGCGAACGAAGACGGCTCTACATAGCCTCCAAGAAATGAGTCTAAAAGCTCAATTAGATAATAGTGTTTCTGGAAGTTTAGCGCTCGTTCCGTATATTCTCAATGACTTTGTTGCCTCGGCCGAAAAGAAATACCGTTTCGCCACAGAGCATCCCAGTATTCATTGAACGGTAAGTAAGATGTAGATCCGACCAGCATGGTGCTTGAGCCTAACTGTGCTTGAATTGGCCATTAGTGGCTAGTGTAGCGTTGCTTCCCCTCAGACCGCGAATTACGCTGGTTTGGGCGAGTGGTCTATATTTGGCCAACCTGTGGCTACCGCAAGGAAACTTGAGCTGATTTGCAGTAGCTGCTGTTGCCACTGCTCGCGAGCACGTGTTAGGACGATCTCCCGAAGCTCATCAGACTCTGGTGTCCTTGCCCTCTCCGGTTGTCTCGCCTGATCCTATCGACGATACCTGATACCCTGGCAGCCCCCCTCCATCGACAAACCGAGACAACCCTCGCCCGCAATAATACTGGGCTCCGAAAGTTGGACCATTCAACTTGTATCATCCAGGTGGCGAGCTGATGATCGTTGGCTCGCTATTCCGCACGTCTGAAGCCAACCATTTGTGAGGCGATGTCCAAACCGCCGTCTTCTGTCCTAGCTCAGGAGCTAGAGCTGGAAGATCACATGGCTGCGTCTGAGACGATCTTAGCCACTGCCGCCGCCGCCACTTCCACATCCAGTCTAGTATCCTTCCCCTAACCAGCTCGCGGGTTCAGCAACTCCAAGCGAGTACACAACTCAGGATGCCACCTCGCCCCGGACGTCACATTAAACCTATCTCCTGGTTTGAACCCTCACAGCTATACCCTAGCTTGGTATCAGCGGCAAGCGTAAACATCTGCCGTTATCGTAAGCTCTTCTGTAATCTCTTCGAAATATGTGTACAACTAATTCATTTCTGATTGCAGAACATCGCCCGTTATAACGTTGCCGTCAAGCTGTATCTTGGTGGTCTCAATTCGGGCCGCAGGAGGCGGAAATCTCCGGCGTTCTCAAGGTCATCCACCATCCAGGGGTCCGCTATGCATCATTAGCTAATTTGGCGTTTTGCTAAAGCCACATCGATCTGGTTGCCGGACTTACGATAGCCTTATGGAAAGCTGGCCACTGAGTCCAGCGTTGAAAGTGAGTACTAGCTGTTTCGAGAGATAAGCTGCTATATTAATGGTTGTTTGAATAGAAACCATCCTGGCTCGCGCGAGTTATCCCGGACCCGGGCCACGGTCCCCGTCATCTTTTGAAGCGCTTGCAAGCCCGATCTCATGAATTTATTTTTCATATTTTGGCGGGTTGTTGGCAGCTCAGTACAGGAAGGATTTGAGTATGGTCAATCGTACGTCTTGGACCGCTTTATCTCATATACCGTACTCATTCTTGTCCATAGACCCCTCCGATAAAACTAACAACGGGTTCACAGCCTTTTTTCTTGTGGATCACTGGGGTATCTGAAAGGATACGTATGCAGAAAGGGAGATCGCGCCCAGCGCCAAGGGAGGGATCGACAGAGATGATCAGACAGGAGAAGGAATTGTTGCAAGGCAGTGCACTAGCTATGGGTCGTCACGGAGTTTAACAGAGCCAAGCGGATACGAAAGGTGAATTATCGCTAATTTATAACTAGAGAGAAGCTTACTTTTGGTGCAGCTATGACGAATGTTTCTGTTTTATCGCTCACTATCATGTTCCTGCAAAAGGTCGACGAGTGGGAGCCGCCCACTGCGGTCGTCGTGGTGGCGACCCGCGTTTTGATGTTTTCACAGGGGCACCAGCTTGAGAACCCACACAGACGAGTACTGAAAGGGTATGTGCGGTCATTATACTTTTATATTGAAGTAAACTAATTCCAAGAGATAGAAGCTACAAGCGACTTCAAAAACATCTGGTTAACCGTTTTAACTAGGTAACCACCTCGTCTCTGCTTGCGTTGCGCGAGAACTGCACACCTTGCTAGTTGTACGGTTCTTTCATTGCCCGTCACGCCTATCCACTCTCTCACAACTCATATTTAATCAACGAGCTACCGGTTCCGCCGGGAGGTCACCATTCTACAGGTACGGATCGCGAGCTAGGCTTATCCTATCTTCAGTCACGTTTTGAGTTTTTAGATACGTGCCCAATTACCCCCCTCCCCTCCCCAGGCCTCTCGAGCTGTGAGCCGTTAGTCCTGCTGACAAGTAGACGTGTCCCTTGCTCTTGTCAACCCGCTGCTGAACGTTACTCAGGTATCCACGTCTCGTTTTGGATAGGTTACCTCGGTCCCTTGTGGCGTCGGTGGCTGTGTCTGACCTAACCCCCCCAGGGTCTAGCCCATGACAGCTAGTCCTATTGTTCGAGGACAATCAGCCCTCGGTTTTGTTGACGAGGTCGGAAGTCGGGTGCGATCCGATTGGTGGTTCAACCATCTAGGCATCGTGGGACCTTGTCTCGGTGACTACTCGAGCGCTTTTGGGTTGAATGGTTGTCGAGGTCATGTGTTGCGCTGGTGATATGGGTCACGAGTTCAGTCATCGATACGGGCCGCAAGTTGGAACTCGTCTCAGAGTGTGGGATAGGAGGCGTAGAATATGTGATATGAGCAAGAGGGTGTGTGATATAGGTGAGTAGGCTTGCGATAAGAGGGAGCGGCGCGCGATGTGCTGCTGCGTCGTTAGGGTTCGTAGGGGAGGATGGTGACTGTTGAGCTGCCGTAGAATCTCCGTCAAGTGGATTTAACCTTCTCTAAATTCTTAAGCATGTTTTTAGATGAATATATTCATTTTCAGTAATCTTATGATCAAGTGAAGTGCCTCGTTCCGGGGTCTTGCGACCGTTGCCAAACATGAGGCGCGGGGCGGTGAACTGAGCAGTGTTTCAGGTGTTAAAGAATCCGACATATATTTCCGAAAGCGAACAAAAAGTGGTAGTACAACAGATTGGTATCGTACAGAACCGTTGTGCATAATAAAAATAGGGGTACACTGTGCGAATCATGAACGAAATGGTGTCCAAACGAAATGTGTGGAATCGTGTCAAGAACGAAGTTTGAGTTCGGGTTCAATCGTAAGGTGGGTTTGGTGGGAGGAGCTCCCGACGCTCGACGGTCAACCTGCGGAATGAGGGGCGGGATCCGGGGTAGGGTAGGGTAGGGTCGGGGACATCTACGCAATGACGCAGTAGTTGGGTCCGCCGCTGGACTGGTCCTGGTCTACGAGTTCGGGCTGCTCGAGCTCCGAAGTGTAGGTGAAGGTGTAAGTGAAGGTAGACGAGGAATCCATTGGTAAGAGTAGAGTAGGAGTATGGGTAAGAGTATGAGTAGAGATGTCCGTGCGCTAGTAGGCAGGAATGCGAGTGCGAGAGGCAGATGATACTGTACTGGAGAAAAGACAACGGACCGAGGAGCATGTTATATAGGATCGAGTGACCATAGACAGTCTTTTGTGGTTTCTTCGGAGGGCGATCACTACTCCTCAAGGAATAGCACGCTGATTAAAACGTGGCATGGTTTATTGTGAGGGTAGCCGGAAGCGTAAGTCTTACCTGTACGATGGTGAATCGACGTGATCATACATTCGTTATTTCTGCAATAAATCGTCCGTTTAAATCGCTCGTTTTTCGCGTTACTCACGTCTATTTAACCGTCCTCCTAGACCTCGTCCCTGTTGCTGTCGGTACCCTGCGTCGGGAGTGCGCCCCGACTGGTCTCGATTGCATCGGTCGAGACAATAAGCGGGTAACGGAATGCGCCGCGTGGAGGGTGTGCTGAATAGGATGGTAGACAATAGCATATCACTTCTCCAGGTCATCGGGAGGAATTTCAAATTTGGTCACGACTTCAAGGGGTCAGCACCAGATTGGACAAGGGAATCTAG
>WSTJ01001183.1:0-14558 GCA_019623705.1 Ceratobasidium sp. 428 | reverse complement strand
TTTTACAGACCCGTACCGCGTCACTGGTATTATTGTTGAGACTACCTGCCTCCAGTAGATAATTAATTGAAGTACATACTTATATTTTGGATAGTTAGACTTGACCCGCTGTCAATACATGCATTGTTTTTGTTATAACGGTGTGAATATTTGTACAGGCGAACATGAGTTATGGGGAATAAGGATATGGTGATATCGAAGTTCAAGAGACCAGCGGGAAGTGGGCGAGTATGTAAAACTCTACGAGGAAACCACAAACTCTTCGAACCGACGAGCGGCGTCAGCCATCGTCGGGCGCTGCTCCGGCACAGGTGAACACATCTGTTTCAGCGCGAGCAACAACGACTCGGGAACCCTCACTCGCATCCCACTCGCCTCGTCCAATCCTAAAAAGTAGGTTGCGGCGGAACCATCCGAGTAGGGCTCGTGATCCAAACGATCGCTGTCGGTTTCAACCGCGGCAGGTTGCGGCACAGATAGGACGAGCGACTCGAGCTCGGTCGGCGTGCACTCTCGGCCGAGCACTTTTTCAAACGTGTCTTTTCCGACGACCATACTCTCTTCGTCATCTGACATTGATCCCGATCGTCTTGTCGTTGTCTTTCGTCGCTCTGATCCAGTCTGATCTATCCTCTCTTGCTCCTCGTACGTCCAGTATGCTCCTCTTGAAACCCATGGCCTACACGCCCTCGCCGAACCCAACCCCGCATACGGCTCCCGTCCAAATAACGCCGCGCTCAATGTTACGCCTGCGCTAAACACATCTGCCGGGAACCCAAACTCGCTGGGTGGTGGACGAAAGAACTCGGGGGCCGAGTAGGACAGTGTACCAAGGCCGGCTGCGTCGGTCGGTGGGCCCGAGGGGAGTGAGGGGAGGTGCAGGGCCGAGCCAAAGTCTGCGAGACGTACGGAGAGGGTAGAGGTGAGGAGGACGTTGGCGGTTTTGACGTCGGTGTGGAGGATGCCTTTGGTATGGCAGTATGCGAGGGCGTGTGTGAGTTCGGATGCGAGGCGGGGAAAGGTCTGGGGTGTGACCAGGTGTGGGTGGGCGCTCAAGAGGGAAGACAACGTGAGCGGGTAATGTTCGAGGACGAGAAGTGTGCGCGAAGGGATGAGGTGACGTTGCCGGTGGGATCCTTGGAGCGCTCCACGAAGCATGTCCGCAGCAGAGTCTGAGACGGAACGTGCATGCGACAGCGCCAACGGTTTAGCCTATCATCACACGCAAAAGTTAATCCAATATGCCCCGATCGGGAATCAGTAGCCCAAGATCAATTGACGCTCACCTCGTTCTCCTCGACCTCGACGCCCAACAGCTTCGTAATGAACCTCTGCCCTGGATGCGTCTTGTCGGCTGACGACGTCCGCAGTTGACGAAGGAACCATGCTTCGCGGAGGCCGAGCGCCTGGGACTCTTCGTCGGGCTCGAGCCGTTTCACGACGCATACACGCCAGTCTCGGGTCGGCTGACGGTATGCGGCTACATACACCTGGGAGAACCGGCCCTGACCGAGCTTGAGGTCCGGCCGAGGTGCGAAGCGTAGTTGGATCGGGGGAAGGGAATGGGAGAGTGGTGGGGAAGGTGGTAAAGACGCAGCCAGCGACGGGTTCGTCGATGAACAGCTCGATGCGGTCGACACGCTGCGTGTCGAATAGGGCGAGATCGGCGGGGGAAACAAGCCGGTGTTGGGTGAGACGTCAAAGAACGAGGACGTGCGAGACGAAGATAGGGGCGAAGGGGTGATGTTCGCGTCAGCCAGCTCTGTCTGGAGACGCAGGCCGGGTGGTGCTGGCGGGACAGGCTGGCCGAGATTAATCCCGGGCTGGTCGGGCGGAAAGACGTTGATCGCCCGTGGCGGCGACTTGCGGGGGCGACGCCATGCCGGACCTGTCGTTCGCCGCCGCATTAGGTCTTGAGGAGCTGGAGGAGCTGGCACGAGCGACTCGGACGATTGCCATGAGGTCGAGAAGATGTCGTTGCGGCTGGGTGCGCGGGCGGGCTCCATAGCAGGGCAGCCAGCTGGCAGCAGCTGTCGAAGAGGAGTTGAGAGGAGCACAACAAGGGGGAGCTCAGATCTTCGGCATGGGCCCTATAAGATCGGATGCTGCGGGTGGAGGGGCAGTTGCCAACGTGTGTGGTGTGAGAGGACGGAGCAAGTCAGATGCTGCCTGGGCACAATAGATAAAGTTGTAATTCGAATGATGGCCAATTCCTGATCCAGCACTTGCACTTGTTGAACTTGCTCGTGTCCTTTTCGCGCTTCCCTCGGTCCGTGCTCTTCGCCACTCTCACCACTCGCGCATCGTTGTCGGCTTTGTGACGTATCGGCACGCCGAGCTGGGACTAGTCTCGTGTGGCTGTGCTATTTTTTGCCCGAGATCTGAGCCCGACGCCCATCATGCCTGCGATCCTCGCATCGGCCGCTGCCCGCACTTGCGCTCGACTCTCTCGCCGTCGCTCATTATTTTCATTCCCCAACCTGCCTCTTCCTGGTACACCGGATAAATCTCCCACATCCGTGTTTCACACTCGGAAAATCCTGCCGTATGTCCCCTCCTAACCTAATATCCCCGGCTCACGAAAGAAAGTTGATATCGAATAGCACGGTTACACTAGGTACACTCAACGGCAACTGTACAATCTCGTAGCCGATGTCGATTCCTATCATCGATTCTTGCCCTTTTGCACTGGGTCCCGGGTGTTGACTCCCGTTCCCGAGGGTGGGTTTAATCTAGAGGAAGCGTATCGGGTGGAAGCGGAGCTCTCGGTTGGGTTCATGGGCATGCAGGAATCGTATACGAGTATAGTGTCGTTTAAGCCTTATGAGCAGGTTCAGGTAAGCTCCTTATCTTCTTCGCTACGATTATGAACTGGACGATCTAAAACAGGCCGTCGCGTCGTCTTCCACCCCACTCTTCAAATCCCTCCAAACAACATGGCAGTTCCAGCCCGCCTCGCCGGCTTCGCCACACCTGTCGTCCTCCCCACCTCCTCACTCTCACTCTCACTCTCACTCTCATTCAGGTACACCAGCTCAAGGGGTCGACGCCAACCCAACGCTACTGAGCATAGACCTCGAATACGAGTTTGCGAATCCACTGCACGCCGCGATCGCCTCGGGTTCATTTGGGCGCGTGTCGGATATGATGGTCCAGGCGTTTGAGAGGAGGTGCTTGGAGGTGTACGGGCAGGGCAAGGTGTAAGGTTGAATTATTTCAATTAGTTCTGTTACGTCATAGAGCACATAGGTTAACTTTCGCTTATGTAATCAATCATGGGCTGCTTACACCGCCAGGTGATCGAGCATATGAATTTTATATCACGGCGCGCATGTGGTGAGGTTGTCACATGGGCCTGGCTTCTCATCACCTCATGCTAACATAGAATTGATATAAAGGCTAAAATTTATATAACGCGTTATATGAGAATCACATACGCTGTTTTGTCAATACGATGTGCGAAAAAGTCAAATCGTCATATGACCGGCTTTGTGCTTAGGCGTCGTAACCTCTACCAGAGCTATATATATATGGTGCCGCGTGGACATTTGCTACGATTTAGGTCTAAGTGGTATGTAGGCCTACGTACGCTTGTGATGAGTTACTTATCTACTGTCATTGCTCTATAGCTCCTGTCATTCGATTGTGTCGTTGTTGTGCATCGTATATACGTTGGTACGCATACATTGGTCATACTATACGCCTTATACTCATACGTTTTGGTGAACGTATCTGTGATGCGCCCGTATGGACTTCTTTATATATAATGACGCGTGAGCCTGTTCTATTCTTCTGATGTTCCCGTATTGCGTGTGGATTAGTATTACTTAAATACGTGTTGGTTACTATTGGACTACAACCTCGGTCTCCCTGCATGTATAGTAGGTTTGTCAAATGATAATGCTTTCGGAGTTGCATCAATATTTGACGTACCATATACCGTATGGGTATGTAGTAGTGCACCCGACACGGCTATGAAGTCTATGATACCAGTAGCGTGCGTCTAAAACCTAACCAATTCGTAGCTAGGTATATCCACGTATATCCAATCCATTTGTTTGATCACACTGAAATGATGTTCGCCTGCAATCAAGATTGGTATATTGGTTGAAGTATGTATTGGTAACATCAGGACAGGCGAATAATAAATAGAATACGGGTGAAAGGAGTGTGTGGGTTATAGTGTCAATATCAGCATGAACCAGAGCCATCCATCCTACGAGTCGGGGGCCATCACATTAGTGTAGATCTCCCGACCCATTCCCATCGCCTCTTCAATTGTCGCTTGCCAAGCAGCTCGCTCGCCGGTCCGTCCACGAGTAACCCGAGTCGGGTACATGCGACGATGCTCAGCAAGCGCGCAGGTAAAGACTCTAGATTGGGGTCGTATCAGCGATTTCGAAGTATGGGAAATAGAATGCACTTACTCGGCAAACTTCTGAGACCGAATAGCATCTGTCGTAAACTGAGGGTTTGCGGCGATAGCTTTCTTTGCCGCAGCAAGCTGGTCTTCGAGGAAGTCCCAGAAATCGCCCTTTTCATACTTCTCGCCTGCAGCACACGCCTGTTTGAAATCGTCGATTGACAACACAATCCAGGCCCAACGAGCACGATGCGCATCGCAAAGGATGGCTTGCTTGGGGGCGATCTGGTAAAGGATTTGGTTGATGTCGAGCCCCTTTGCCTGGCCCTTCCACGCCTACATGTCTGGTCAGTAATGTGATTCGGCAAAAATCTTGGAGTATCATACCCGGTCCCTCGTCTGCGATCGAAGAGTGGTAAGTCGAACCCTCACCGCTGCAGCAAAAATCTCCCACTGATCGTTGTTGTGGACAATCTCGGGTGGGATCTTCCATGCCTCGGGGTTAGCATGCATGTGGCTCTATAGGAGATCAATCAGCATGTATAACCAACGGTCGATATACCAACAGAAGAACATACCAAGGCCCATTCTTGCAACGGAGTCACATAGTGCAAGGTATGAGGGGCCATTATGATTATCTTGAGTCGATTGACGACATGCGTCTAAGGGCTTTGTTAGTATATACGCATACCAAACAAGACACGAATACTCTACCAGGAATGCCTGAGACTTTACAAAGTCATACGCAGCGGTGTTGACACCGCTCTGGCGCTTAAGGGATTCGATTAGGACATAGAGCTCGATTACGCGGTAGTGCTCATCGAGCTGGTTTGAGCGAAAGAGAATTAGCAAAGAGGCTGCTTGATGGTAATAGACACCAACATACCCGAGCGAACCGGCGTACATCGTCACGTGGAGGCCCATCGAGGCCATGGTGATCCATCGAGGCCTCAGCAAACTCGAGTGCTAGACGAACAACCTCTGAGTCAGGTGCATTGTCGTTACCGCCATGGGCGTCATCCCCGTCAGCGTCCGGCTCGTTGGGCCCAACAGGGTGTTCGGGGACAGGCTGGTTCATTGCCTGGTCCAAAAGCGCAGCGAGTCGTGGCATTGGAGAGTACGCGAAAGGAGCAAAACAGAAAGAAAAAAGTGGAATAAACAATAGGAGAGGGAGAGAGGGAACGAGTGAAGAGAAAAGGAGTGAGGAGGGAGTGTGTTGAGGGGGTTTGCGGTAGCTGAGAGCGCATATATACACGGCCTGAGTGTGGCGTCACCGAATGGAAGAGCTGGTACCACATGCACATCATGCCCGAACGTGGTAAGGGTTATTCCAGGAAGTCTCACCGGTTGATGAATTATAATAGTAATATCGCTGGTATTCAGTACTCCATATGGTGCACCATGCGTCTGGAGTGTCTGGAGTGCCTGTTGGGTCGCAATCACAGAAACAGTTTGAGTGTCAACCCGGCCGCGAACTCAGACAACTTACCTTGTTGCTCTGGGGGTTGGACATTCATTAATACGGGTGGAACATAGGCAGGAACCAATGGTTCAGCTGTTTCAAGTGGGGCGGCAGCGGCAGCCGATATTGCATGTGGATCTGCGGCAGCGCTTGGTCCAGCCCGGGTTGCAACGGTCGAGTCGAGTCTGCGTCTCTTGGCTGTCGATGGACCGGCGTGCGTGGATTGTGTTGTGTTGGCTGGTCCAGCAGATTTAACTGCTTTCTGCGTGCTTGCTTTAGGCTTTTGTGCTGGCTGAGCGGGTTGAGCGCTTTGAGCTTAATAGGTATTCGAGAATGAGTTACGGTGACTTGCATTGAATATTAGGATCTCAGCTCACCTGTGTCGCTGTCGTGGGCTTTGGCAGCCTTCTTGCGAGCCAAGGATGCAGCTGCGGCTTTGCATATACTGGCATGGTTGGCGGGGGGTTGGAACGGCGTGGGAACGCTTGACCAAACACGGGTCAGCTTTTGGGTCGCAGCCGAGTTATGGAGTGCAAGTGTATTAACGATAAACCTGGTATTATCATTATGCACGATGGCGGGTCGTGTTGAGCCTGAGTCCTGACGCTCTTGGCGAATGGCTTCTACACCAGCGTCTGTACAGCCAGCTTCTGCGCACCGGTGCTGTAGATTTACTTTGCATATAATAGCCTACAACATAGGCAAGATTAGCATGTAACGGCTTAAGACTGAAAGAACTTACACTACTTGTGACCACATGAGAATTTTCCGTCAAAGAAACTGCAGGCATGTGCACTGAGACATCTTCCCCCATCCATTGGTATGATTTCAGTACGACGAAAGCGACCGACTGCTCGGATTGGGTAAGAATACTGCAAATTTGCCCCAGTACGATATTGGCGTCGCCCTCCTAAAATGAACAAGCCGTAAGATACAAAATCAGATTTGGTCTAGAACAAAATACTCACATGAGTGTATGCGACATTACATCCGGATGTGACGCGATCCCCGTTTTGAGCTAAGATGTTACTTGCGTGCTGGACAATTGACCCGGGTGATATTGTATTGGGACATTGTACTTCGAGCACGAGTTGCTCCCATGGTCCCCGATCCGAGTTGCGTTTTGTGAATATTGCTCCTAGAGCAGAGAGTACTAAGCAACCTCACATTCTGTAAAGTAATAAACACTCACCTGGGGTTGTGTTCAATTTTTTGATTCCAAGCAATCGCCGAGTAAAGTTACTCGACTCACAGAGCTCTATTACACCCGCCCCTGCACGCACCCGTTGGTTGGTCTCAGAATCAAGCCAGTATCCACCGAGCATAATATGCTTGACCACATCAAAAACCGCAAACGTGTGCGCGATGTCACGACTCGGAGCTTGTCGGTTGCTGTGTATTGATGCTGCACGAAAACTAGCGTTGAAGGACTCATATCGCTCGGAATTTGGTCCCAGCAATGGTCCAAAGCGCCGCACGAACATCGGCATATGGATAAGGAGATGAGTTTTGGTCTTTTGGACCAACAGCGCGGGTACACATTTTGCAATTGTGTGTAGAAAATCGGTAATCGTAGCTTGAAGCTCGTACTGTATGACACAAAAACCAATGTCAGCATGTTATATATGAGACGAAGGGTATCAGACGGCCTACAATATAGTTTTCAATGTCTTCAATTGACGCAGACCATGCAAGAACCGTGAGTCGGCCAAGTGCAATCCAGGCGTGAATAAGGTCAGTCTCGACTATATTATGTAAACAAAATGGCGCTGTCTGCAGGAGCGTCTTGAAATGCTTCCCGTTCAGGCTCCCTCGGTGTTTGGTGATATAACCAGAAACAGGACCACCATTGTTGAGTCCCGCAACGGACACTGACCGTAAACGCGATTCAAAAAGCGAAAATGTATGGGTCTTGTCCATTTGGCGTATAGATTCAGTCCATAAGTACTTCGCAGCTCCCAGTAGAATTGTGTGGAGTATTTCAGTCGGGGTATCAAGGTGCACATTTAACCCTATATAGTAGAAAAGCTTTAGCTGGTCAAAGATTGAGTGAATCACGAATACGCACACCGATGAGAGAGCAGCGGATTCATTCGGGGCTCCAAACTAAGTGTCGAAAATTCCTCTCGAAGCTTTTGAGTGATTGCAGGTAGAGAAAGAGCCGTTGTTTTTTGCAGCTCCTGACGACGCTTGATAATGGTTTCAAGATATGGTTGGGCAATCACGTCTTTAACTCCTGAATTCCGCTGCTCCTCACGCAGTAACTCTACCGATTTTGTTGTGAATGCAATTTCATACTGGTACTTGATACGTTCAATTGTATCATTAGGTCTCCGCGGCGCTCCCAACTATATGGGTACAAGGGTCATATCGTGAGTTGAAATCGAGGGATACGCCTTTCCAATCACTCACCTCCATCTGTCGAGAGAATCCTTCTTCAGATGCCTTGTACACCTGGGTACCTCCGACGCCACAAGTGCGACAGAAAAAGTTCGAACGAAGACCGCTCGAGCTGCATTCCTCAGCATGCATAGGATTGTCACCGGAGATGAAGTGGATGTACGGACGCACAAGCACTTCGCGACCGGTCAGTGCGTCCCAAACAACTACGGGCTCATCAAAAGCTTCGCTTTTGCAACACGTTAGTAAAGCTGTATAGTCATAGTAGAAACAATATATATATCTCACTCGAAAACCTGGCAAATTCCCCCTAGTATTTCTATTGGGCTAGCATGTTGAGACGTCGACATAAACCGAATGTTAATCCGCTCATTAAGCTTTTCGCGTGGAAGACTTGCGTTTGATCCGTAGCAGCACCAATGCTTATTCCATTGCTTGCTAGTATTTCCCGAGACGTCGTCTACAAACACAACGAACGGAACCGAGTATACTTCACGGCCATTGGCTTTTGCTCGCAACGGATGTGGTGCAAAATGTTCGTGTGACTCTGTATCACCTTTGTAACAGTTCAAATATAATATTCAGACTCTCTTGGACAAAGTACTATACCAATTACTTACCACTTCGTAATATAATGCCATCCGGGTTCAGGTCTTTAAGTTTGACACAGTTTTGCTGGAAGCATGACAAGGGATAATCAACCGGTGTCCCACTCAAACAGAAACCGCCTAATCCCATACGACCTATCTAAAAGCGACACCCAAATTAATGAATTGGTTAGTGGATTCCTCAGCCACATTAAACCACTTACCTCAGCATGTGCTTCAAGTTTACGGCCGCGAGCATGTAGTTCCCCATGGCGCTTGAGAAACATATCAGTGAGAAAAAAGGTGCCATCGTTCAAGAGTGAGATTTCGTTGATAAAAAAAGAACGCCCTCCATACGAGGCCATGGGCGTCAACTGCTCCCGGTTTTCGCCAAGAGTCATTTTGTCGCCGTGCCAAATCTCGGACACATGTCCATCGCAGTCGTCGGGGTAGAATTCAAGATGTTGGCGGACACTGAGATTCGAGAAATCCTAACCAGTCAGCCGTATCAGAGTGAGTCTGAAAGTACGTTGAACAAGTAAAATGGATAATCGTACTTGTTTCAGCATCGCATCGACCTTGTTCACATAAAATATATGGCCCGAATCAGTCTTAAACATACGTGTTGGCTCCCCCATCAAGCTCGTGATTTTCTTCCCGCATTGATCTAAGTCGTACATAGACGGGACATTCTCGGCACCCATCTCCGTAGCCCAATCTAATATCGCCGACTGTTGTGCCTCTGAAAACTGGATAGCGGGGGCGTGGAATAGGTTGTATGTAAGAAAAAGCTAGCAAATGACTCAGTACTGTTTATCAAGTGCTCGTGAAATTGCCAAAGGCCAAACCGAACTCACTTCTTTGCTGGAATACGGGCTCCACCGAGATGTATCATCATACGGATTAGGCCGGGATGACGAAGACTTAGCGGTGGCCCGAGGAGCGCTTGAGGTTGGTACTAATAGTTGTAGATAGAAGTGTGCGATAATATATCAGGATTTAAAGCGACATGTTGTTAGTCAAACTTACGTGGGAACCCAAACTTATCCACTGGGAATTCACATACTTGGTCCTCCGAACCAATGGCTTCGTAAGCCGAGTCTTGGAAGAAGTCATACGCTGGGGCTGGCGGACTAAAGCTCCAGTCACCAGAGGGCAACAATATTGGCGGAGGAGGAAGACAAGGCTCCGAGGAAGTAGGAGCCGGTTCGGTTGCAAGGACCGATTCGCTGGAATCGGTTGCTGGCTCTTGGCCTTGTAAGATGTGCTGGATCCGAGGCCAGCCAGTTCAGAAGAGACATAGAGTGTATAAACATAAGTAATCGGACGTGATTGTATATCGAACAAACCCAGGTATCGCCGGAGGTTAACAAGAAAATAAGTCAGTACGAGTCATGGATCTTGTAACGCTAGGCGCTTAAGGCAGGCTCTTACCTGCGTGAAAACACCTGCCCGGTTGGTCTCTATATCGCGTAACTCGGCATTCTGCAAGCGTTTTTGGTGCTGAGGCCCATTTACGTGGATAGCCATCTGATATTTAACCATAGGAGTGTGCAGTTGGCCGTCTTTTCCAGGGCAAACGGTGCAAACAAATAGTTTGCCATGCTCAAGGATTCGATCCATGTCTATAAAACATATCAGTCTAAGATATCTACTTGTATCTAAAGACACACTGAATGTATTGGACTTAGAACTTGGGGGGCGCATGATTGTCCAAGTTGAGCGAGTGAAGTTGCGTGTATAATGACGGCCTCAGGAGGATAGTGTGTATATGCAACACTCGGAGCATAAATATTGTATAACGAAAACTATAAGAGTACCACACGGTTGACAAAATCACTTCGGCTTGGCAGCCTTATTGGGTTGATCGTTTCAATTATAGAATACAAACAGAGCTATATTGAACTTCGAATGTCCGAGAGAAACGGACGATCACACATGGTGACATTGCTCGCATCATGGGTCTCAAGCTAAGAATATCTCCAACTGTATTTAACGTCGCGCACACATGGCTTCTTGGTACGGATCGTACGACTTAAGTTGCACGCGGAGAGGGCCATCGTTTCGCTCACATGGTGAAATAATTACGTCGCAGAATGATTTCCATGAGGCCGTAATTAGGTTAAGCCCAATCACCTGGCGGTGTAGTGTCACATGATTCCAAGCCCAACACCTGTTCACTGCTACTGTAATCTCCGTAACTTGGCCCTTATCGCTTAATGACTACGCTCTGCTCTTTCACACGTGTATTCGATATCCCAGAGCTAGGAGGCTACATCTGTGCCCTTTTTTACATCGACGAGTCTGAGGAAACACGATCCAATGATTCTGATTCTGATGAAGAAACGGACATAGCGGCTCTTATGTCTCTGCTTCGTACTTGTAGAGCTACTTTTAGACCCGCTGCTCGGCGTATATGGGGAGCACCTGTACAGGTTGAGCGTCTACTGTCGCTGCTACCTGGAGTCTCGGTTGTTAGTCCCAGTCTTCGTCTAAATTACTGGGTGATACGAGTATGTTTTCTAATAGCGGTCTTATAATTAATCTACTCGAGTGAACTGATCCATGTTTTGCAAGGAGGCTGACGTTCCAGAGCGCACAGCTCTTACCTTTCTTGATCGTTTCAAGCTCTATGCCTCATACGTCAAGTCTTTGCGTGTAGAAAACGTTTTCTGGCCGAGCGACAACACCGAAGATGGTCAAACAGCTGTTTCTCTAACGAGAATGATACTACAGCAGTCCGCCAAAGAGGGAGTACTTCTACCCAACCTCAAGTCCCTCACAGTCACTGCCGATGAAGGTCACCCAGATAGCCCAGAGCGCTTGTACTGGGCAACCATGCTACTCTCCCCTTCCATATTATCCTTGAAGCTCATAGGCACCGGTATGAATGTTGGGAACATAGCCTCTGAAAGCAGTAGAATGGAGTTTACCACTGCCGCACTTCGCAAGTGTGTTAACATCGAGAAACTAGAACTGGAATTTTTCAACGATGAAGATGGCCAGAACCTATCTGGGTTGCTTCCTAGATTCTTTGATAGCGGGATGCCCAAGCTCAGCAGGCTACGTCGCCTTGTATGCCGCCAATCTATTCTATGTCCAGAGTTCCTACAGTGGCTCCAAAGTATTCCAAACCTCGAATCACTGGAGTTAGATTGTTTGATTTTTGAGTCAGACCTCCCGATAACCCCTCTTATCTCACCCGATTCTTTCCTATCTCTGAGGTCTTTGGAATTTCGCATAAGCGACCTAAAAGCTGCCATATGCCTGTTTCAGACACCCCTTGTGCATCATCTGAGCACACTCGAAATCGACGTTTGGCCTTGCACGAACCTCGCTGCTATCCAACTTGTTCGAGAGTTTGTGGACCAAATCAAGGAAAGTTGCCCTAGACTTACTCAGACGAGTTGGTCACCACCTTATAGCGAACCTGTCGACCGGGCACCATAGTCACTCTATAGTGAGGACCTCTCCGTTCCTTTGCTGTTTGAGGCTTGGCGGAGCCTGAGGACTCATTTCACGTGGATTAACTACGCACTTGTCTTGTCGTTTACATGATCTCGTATTGTTTCGCATGTCTGTTACTTATCAGTTTTAGCCAGGTTCACAACTAATAGGTCAGGACTTTCGGCGATCGCAAGGAGCGAATGCGAATGCTTGTATGCATACGTATCCGTGATTCGTATATCGAATAGTATGTTACTGAGCGCGGAGGACAGAAAATCAGAAATGCGGAGACAGACATCAGGAAAATCGCACGCAGCTTACCCGAGCTGAAGCGCCTGATCGGCTTACCTAAGGCGGAAATGTCCCGTGTATGGGACGAAGGAGAGGAGCAGCAGACATCATTCTGAAGTAGCCTGACAAGGCTCGAAAAATGTACCTTAGGCGGACAAGTTTTGCCACATGTATCAGACTTAGTTAATGTACCTTAATGAGGCTACCGCCCAAAGAATCCTGTTTCTTGATGTGACCGTAGTCACTGTATGCGCTCCACTTTGACTTGGCAGATGAATGGCGCCTAAATGCGGAAGGTCCTACGGCGCCTTGCGCCACCCACTTTGCTGCCAGTAACTTAAAATGCTGAGCGGTTGGGCTCGGATCCACTCATCCCCTCCGATACTCAACCAGCCCCGAGTCAAGTAAAGTTATACAACTTTCGAGGTATGCTACTAAATAGTAGTGACACGAAGTTAACGGTTTTATTCTCGTTCTACATAGCTCGTAGTTGCGCGTGCATCGGTAAGTTTACGCTTTGACGGATGTATACATAACTAATCATTGTCTCGAGACGAGGACTCGGCTATACCTGTTAAGCATAACGAACACAACTGCGGGGAACCCACACAACGCACCTACCACAATCCAGCTGTGTAATCTTTGTAGAGTTACATGCTTGCGAATTTATTCGAGATTTTGCAGTTAATTAAAGTCAAAGAGCAAGTGGAAGCGAAAGTAAAAGAAAGCCGATTTTTTTAACTCTATATAGAACAGACTTACAACTGTCTAACAACCTATTATTACACAGCTCCGACTTATATGACTGATGACGCCCACCACTCTGAGTCATCTGACCTAACATCGGCCTACCTATACTGCGGTATCAGATGGTAGGTCAGGCCGAAGAACCTTGTATGGAATACGGGTATGACCAGCTCCTGATATGTTGTTTATACGCACGTGTCATTTACGGTTGATTTCCCTGATGGAAATGCGAATTGACTTACATAATCTACCTTTGATACTCTGTCATCAACTGCGACTTCCTTGTGACTCTAACGGTGGCCACCACATATCGGTGCAAAAGCTTGGCGTCACCAGCTGCACTTAATGTCTTCAGATCATACTATACTGGGTACTCTTACACCCCCCGAGATTTTCGACCATGTCTGCAGCTTTCTTGACATAACAGTTAACCAGGATCATTTTGTTGGTTCTCGAGCATACCCCAATGAATGCCGCGGAGATTTGGTAGCGTTGCTACGCACATGTCGCAGTCTATTCTACCCCGCTGCTCGACGTTTATGGGGTTCCCTTCTCGATGCGAGGCATTTGTTACAATTGTTACCGGGAGTCGACGTAGTTCAGGTCAAGTCTGCTCGGCTTAGTACTGGACATGGAACTTACGATGGGGAACTTTTTAACGCCATAAAGGTGTAGTTACCTGCAGAAGTATAAAAAAAATACCATAAACTAACTCTAATTAGGCCGATATACCGGATTGCTTGCCTTCTGCTTACTTCAATCGATTTGACCTCTACGCGCAATACGTCAAGTTCCTTGCGGTTTACGACACCTTTTGGCTAGGGATACCTGGAACCGGCACGACCGATTCTCTACGAGGGCAACAGATACTTTTTAGTAACGCCACTGGTAGCACGCTTCTACCAAATCTAGTATCACTTGAAGTCTCAACGAAATACACTCTACGCGGAGAAAACATGTTTAGTTCTCAAGGCTGCATGAGCTGGTCTAAACTTTTCTTATCTCCTCCAACATCTTCCGTTGCGATATTGTGCCCTAACTTGGTTGATTGGCCACTAGAAGACACACATGACATCGTTTTAACTGCGATTCACCAATGTCCTAGACTTGAGCACCTGGAGTTCTCGTTTTCGGCCCCTAATCCGTCGACCAAAGCCCCATCACCTCGTACAGTCTTCGATAATCAACCACCTACCCTTAGGAATCTTCGTCGTTTTCAGTGTAGTAACATCGTACTTACCTTGGAGTTTGTCGAGTGGCT
>WSTJ01001182.1:0-14562 GCA_019623705.1 Ceratobasidium sp. 428 | reverse complement strand
GTCAAATTATATTAAAGACTAAAGTATATACATAAAGAAGCAAACAAAGCCCGACGCATCAGCGGCCTCTAATAGCCTAATATGGATGACTCTGGCTAGAAGAAGGCAAGGGGTCAGTAGGATCGGACAGGGATTGGCTGGATCAAAGGCTGGGGCGAAGTGCTCAGCTTTGAGCCACAGAAGATCGCTCGGCATCGGGCACGCATACATGCTGACTAAGCCGGCGATCGGGTACTATCGACCCCGAGCTATCTCACGCAAGTGAGAGCTAAGCGATCGGACAAGCGGGTGAGGAGATATGGGCAAAACAAGTTTAAGCGCCGAGTGTTGCCTTAAACTTGTAAGTTGTGACAGCCATATCTAGTCGAGTTCTTACGATAAATTCACACAAAAATGCGCAGAAAAGAGATAAGATTTAGTACTACTAATTGTGCTAAAGAAGTACTAGAATATGCGCAGATTTAAGCAAACGGAAATCGTAAAAATTCAGATTAAAAGGCGGCCAGCCCCTGGCTCTTGGAAAGATGAAGTTTAGACTAAAGTAGAGTTATGTCAGTATCCATAACAGCTGATACGTCGGGCTTTGTTTGCTTCTCCATGTACATACCTTGATGTTTAATATCATTCAGCCAATTGCAGCCATGGGTAGATCTCACAGCATCAGTCACGCTCCTTAACCTAACTCCCCATGAATGGTATGAGTGACACCATTTATAGCAGTACTCTCTTTTCATGCTGACTGAGAACCCAAGGCATTGCTGACAAACCTTGGAGGGCTGCAGGGTACAAATAGGTCCCTGCTTCACCTTCTGACAGACACCCTTCACTACTGTCACAGACCAGTTGCTTCTTGCTTTGTTTCTTCATTCCCAATTGTGTGATTACTTGTGTGCCTCAAGACTCAACAACATTGCTTATATCAGCACCATATCACCACTAAAGTAGGAGGAAATATAGTAGTGCATTGAGCTAACGCTTAGTCTTGTACAGACAAGCCTTAAGAGAATACCTTAGCTAGTCAGACAGTTAGTCCTTAGCAACTAGGATTGAATTGTACATAGCATATATCCACAAGGGCACCTGGACTTAGCATCCTTGTTCTTAAATATATACTATCTCAGTCAGTCTACACTGCAAACACTAAGAACATATCTTAGCTCCCAAAGTTACTAGTGATCAAGACTCTCTTGGTATCTTAGGAGTACTCCCTATATTTTTGGAGATATAGCATAGAGTTCTAGGAGACATGGTTCTTTAAGCTCTAAGTAACTACATCTCCCCTGGACCAAAACAAGGCTGCGCTTGATTTATCCAATCAGAAGATCAGAGAATATTATGATCAAAAACACTGCGCACCAGAAAATATCAAAGAAGGAGCCAAGGTCTAGTTGTCAAGCAAGGACATTACCACAAACCATCCTTCAAAGAAACTCACGGCTAAGAGGCTGGGCCCTTTCAAGGTCTTAAAGAAAGTTGGTACCCACGCTTTCAAATTGGAACTCCCAAAGACTATGAAAGTCCACTCAGTATTCCATGTCTCTAAGGTGGCACCAAAAAAGACCATCCTTTTGGTAAAGAACCTGCACCTTTGCCTCCCGTTATCACTCCTGAAGGCTAAGCAGAGTATGAGGTTGAGAAGATCTTAGACTGTGGCTATGACGCTAAGAAGAAAGTCCTTTACCACATGAGTTGGAAAGGTGGGGGACCCCAAGATAATATGTGGAAATACTGTGAGAACTTGAAGCACACATTAGCTACTGTACACGACTTCCGCAAGTGACACCCTAAGGCTGCAAGGGACCATTGGGTCTAAATGGGGGGTAGGTCATGACCTGACACACCTCCCTACATATATTCTGGATATTGTCTTATTTACCATATCCTTTTCTCAGATAGTTTCCCTTTTGGGTATAATTTATATCACAGGACTTGTGTGTCATGACTTGACACCCTTCCAGATATTATTTAGGATTTTATTATATTTTTCTGGTATACTTTCTGTCACGACCTGTTCTTGGACTGTGTCTAAAGGGCCAGGAGTGACTGATTAAGGCGCTTAATAGCCTTACATGAGATCTGATGCGTGGTGGTGGTCCCTTTTGGATTTGTGGCTTGATGATTGGCGCAAAGGTAGACCCTTGTGGTCTTGTGGCTAGTTGGCCCTTGCGTCTTGTGGGTCCCTTGTGGACTGTAAGGGGTGGCAATCAGAAGTACTTAGACAGCGCTTGTTAGCTAAGTACTGAAGGTGAGTCTTCTACTCCAGTTGATTGACTATGTTGCTCCAAGGGTTGTTCACAAGTCTCACACTCTAGTTGATTGACTAAGTTGCTTGGAGGAGTCTTAAGATCGCAAAGTTGCTGGCCCGATCTTAAGGTAAAGTCTTTGACTAATAAAAGTAAAGACGACTATCTAGTGGCTTGTGCTTATGTAAGGTAAAGTGCTAAAGGTGAAGTAGTATTTGATGTGTTTGACGAGGTAAATCAAGCTGGGGTTTCCAGGCTTGCTGCCAGGCCTTATATACTGTATCTACATGGTCTGTCCATAGGTGAGTCATATATTGTAGACGAGGTAGTACATAAGGTATGTGGTCAAGTACAACGAGTCGACCAATCAAAAAGAAGTGACTAAGAAAGAACAGTGCTGCAGCTGACTGTGCCAGACTGCGATTGACTGTGCAAAGCTGCGCATGAATGGTGCTGTCTAGAAGGTCTCGTTAAGGTAAAGTGGCTTAAGTAAGGAGTGTGCCACGAGAAAAAAGAGAAAAGATAAGGGGGTCATGGCTAAGGTCACAACACTTTCCTGTTATGGGACATTGGTCATAAGCTGACTTATCATCTTTGTAATCTTTGTCATCAGGGTCTCTTAGTCATAAGTCACGTGATCATGGAATATTCTAGAAGCATCAGTCATATGCTATTTCACATCTCATATCAAGTACTTGTATGACTCAGTTTGCTTCTCTGTTTGTACACGTAGATACAAGGCTGTGCTCCCTGGTGTATACAACCAAGGGCAAGTTTGAGGGTACAGACCAAGAACTTGACTTCCTCGTCAATTCAAAGTTCTTTCTCATATCCACTAGTCACTGAGGCATCTTGTCCTCATACCCTTATCTTCTATATCACCTCATCTTGAGAGAGCTGTGACATTGTGGAATGTTCTGGATCAATGACTCATCCTATTTCAACTGTGGTTGCCAATTCCTGTATGACTCACAATCACATTATTTGTTTGCACATGTAGATTTGATAGTGGCTTCTGCAGGTATATAAGCAGGGTCAAGTTCAAAGAGATCTCCTCAAGGACTCAACCTCTGGTCAATTGTAGATTTTTACTTGTTCTTTTTATTTTACTTGATTAGAGGCTTGACGTCTTTCATATCTTGTCAGAAATTTCCTTTTTCAGTAAGTCAAGTCACCATATTTGGTGAAACAGCTTGAAACTGACTGTTCACTGGCTATATGCTGGGTATATGCTAGGTACATGCACTCTCCTTGACTTCTAGCAGCCGATGAACACATTTTGAGCTTTTTGGCAACTGTACATCTGCCTGTAGCTACTTGTTTATTTGCTGAATGCTAAGTTCGTACATATCTCAGGATCTTACCATGCCTGACCCTGAAGTGGGACGTGACCGGGAAGTGGGACGGTCGAATCTCCACCAAAACTAACTCGATTTACGATCTGTAAAGTTGTGTAATTGGTGCACAAATACTTAGAGAACACATGCGGATAAAAATAATGGAACAAAACGATCAAAATTAATCAATATGAGGAGTTTTCAGATTCAGAAGCCGTGGCCGAGCCAAAAAAGTTTTAGTTGAGAATAAATTTCTCGCCCAACTGATCCAAGGCCTCAGCGATATCATCTAGAAGGTACTTTATACAACTTATTTTCTTGTTAATGGGTACTTCAGCATAGCCGATAAATTGTACAAGTTAAATAGGCAGGTAACAACGTTGCACCAGGTCACGCCTCTCTCGGTTTCTCACCCTTCACCCTTGTTGAGTGCTTCTTTTGCCCTCTGAGTCATATGTTGTTCTTTTCAGATGCTCGGTTGGCGCTATGGATTCAGTTTAGAGCACTCCAGTACTTGTTGCCATCCTTGTAAGATATACTAAAGCCTTGCACATCCTCCGTCGCTGGTGCAATCGCTTTCCCTGTTTCTTCTTCAAATAAACCTCTTGTCTGCGTGGCAGAATTGTGTGTATTTAACATAAACTCATCACCAAAGCTAATTTAGTTGTTATTTTGTAAATATCACTGGGAGAATAAGCAGATTGGTCCTGCGTCCCACTTCCCGGTCAAATAGCAAATTCTATCCGAAACTTAATGGATACAGATCTCGCCAGCCAACTTATCAAAGTAGCTCAAAATTTCTGCTGCCATATCACATTATACTACTCTACAGGCTCGCTACAAAAAGACACACATTCAGGCGGCCTGACAAGAGTGGCGAAGTCCATTTGAAATCCATCCCACTTCGGGGTCAGGCACGGTACTACAAAAGCTTAAAGTTGAGGTGTCACAACCCTGTACTATCTAAAGGTGTGAGCTCGCTCTTATGTCCGTCGAGGGGCTCGGTACGCTTCGCGCTTGTGCTGAAGGTGTCTTGTTGCGACCCGCTTGTGGGTGCGCCTCGTGGCTACGATATGGACCGCGGTCCCTTGGCCTGAATAGGCACTGGTAATGTCTGGTGTTGTGGTCTGGTGGCTGGTGTAAGCCACGAGTCGAGGCGGTCTTAAGTCCGATCCGAAGGGAGTGAGGATCGACTGCCCAAAGTGCTTAAGTTGCTATGCTGATCTAACGCTGCATTACTTGTAACACTAGCCGCGCTAAAGCCTGCTAGTATAGTCACACTGTAGAGGGGAGAGTTGACGAGGTAGAACAAGCTGAGGAACCTCGGCTTGTTCTCCACTGTGTATATACTACAAGGTACATGGTCTGTGCGTACGTGAGTCATACATCGTAGAGCGAGGCAGTACATCGTAGAAGTGGGTCGGTACAGTGGAAACAAGTCATAGCCACGAGAGGTGGCAGAAAGGATAAGCGCTGCACGGGCTGTGCTGCTTGTGTAAGGGCTGCTTACGAAGAGGCTTACGAGCGTCAAGCCACGAGACAGGGTACAGAAGCGCGTAAGCGCGAAGGCAAAGCGGAGGAAAAGGAGGCGCGCAGCGCAAAGGTCGTGGGGCGTGAGAGCGGGTTACGACATGAGGTAGTTTACCTTACCATATATAGTAGTGTAAGACCCCTAAGACTGCTACTTAAGAACATGCTTATATTGTCTTAATGCTTATTTATGATTCCTTGAGGATCCTTGGCTTCATTGCAGTTCAAGGATATTAATAAGTAATTGTACCTAATTCCCTATAATTACATGTTGAAAGGGGTTGATCCCAGGAATTCCTAGGAGTTCCTGGGAGCTCCTGGGAGTTTGTGGAAGTTCCTGGGATTTCTGAGGATCATTCAGGACTCCTAGGAATTCCCACCAAATCCTGTTGCTGGGCAAATACCTGGACTTTTGTCTGGTACGGCCTTTCTTAGTCAAGTTAAACAAAAACCTCAGACAACTGATGATTATTGGGATTGTTATCAACAATGCTCCACCAGCCCAGAAGTGTGTAGATATGCCCATACAAGCCAATAGCCTAACCAAGGACAACGCCAAGCATGTGGCCATAGCACACAGTCACCCTCAACCTGATTCAAGTTCATGTCACTCACTGGCTCAGTCTATCTCTCCCATGAAGATGTCTAATTCAGAAGAGATGCTAGGGTCTACACCTGCCTCTAGCCCCTTTAATGAGGTCCCCATTGCATTGGCAAGCCACTGGGGGCTTGAACATCTTGTACTTGCTGATCAGTATGAAGATGACCCACCAATCGATGCAGCAGATCAGATACAGCATGAGTATTTGCTTGATCAGCTGTCTGTCAAGCCAAACCAATGACAGATGTGATAGTCTCAAGTGAGTAGTATGTCCCTGGTGGACAGTGACTAAGTGGATGTGAGAAGGACTAGGTAGAATTGACCAGGAGGTCAAGTTCTTGGTCTGTAACCTCGAACTTGCCCTTGGTTATATACAACTAGGAACACAGCCTTGTATCTACGCGAACAAACTGAGAAGCAGACCAAGTCATACAGGTATTTGATATGAGATGTGAAATACAAGATGACTAGACTTCTGGAACATTCTAAGATGACTAAGACTTCTGGAACATTCTAAGATCACGTGACTTCTGAATAATGAACCCTGCTGACAAAGAGATGACACATCCATACAAATGTTCTATAAAAGGTATGTGTCCAGAGAAAATATAGTAAAATGAAATATAATGGTTGGAAGCGTGTCAAGTCATGACACTGTCAGAGGTTGCAGACTTCAATCCTCACCACAACCCAATTCACTTAGACAAGGATCTTGAAGACAAAGAAGATACCAAAAAAGAGTTTGACATACAGGTTGGACTTCATGATGAAAACTTTGTTTTTGAAGAGGGCAAGTTTCTAGGCGCGGATACTGAACAGCCAGAGTTTCAGTTTGTACGTCAGGAAAAACCTCCCATTTCATTAGGATCCGGGGTTTTGATTAAGCTAAAGTTAGGCCATTCAGCAGATTTAACTAAATTCAGCCAAATTGATCTATGTTTCATAGATCTGGGGCCAAAAGTTACCAGACACCCCCTAAGCACTCACAGCATAACCCTTGTGGGCTGAAAAGGTGTTCTGGGACAGGTCTGACACAATTGGAAATTCCTAAATCCAGGGTAAATTTAGCTAAATTTGCCAAAATTGAAGACCCCCCAAAGTAAAGTTAGGTAAATTTGGCTGAACAAAAAAGGGGGGATCATCAAAGTGCAAAAGCCCTCAATTTAGATAAGTTTCACTCAATTTGGCTGAACAATACTACCACATTTTCTCTGACATAGCCAACAAGGACATTTTGTCAGACATCAGAGATGATGAAGAGGACTCAGGTGACAAAGACTTATCTGGACCACAGTGCTTGGCATTTGAGGAACCTGATCTAATCAGAAACACATGTATTAATGCACTTGTTCAGAAAATACTTTCTGGAGCTACATATTGGGCACCAAGGCACCAGCTCTGAGCTGCTTGTTGCACTAGTGTGGCTCACCTGGACATTGAACCTCAGGACATTGCAAGGATGGCTCAGACAATGAAAACAGTTGAAGGCGGCTTGGTGTTGATACCAACAGATTTATCCACACATTCATACTTTGCCCAAGTTGTGGGTATCAATACTCCCCTGGATATATAAGAGATGCTGACATTGCTGAGTGCTTAAACCAAGGCTGCCTGGGGGGGTAAATCATAACCTGTAATCTTGCATCTGGCGGCCAGCGGCAGGTCTCCAATTGCTCCTACCCAATTGCCTTGCCAATAGCATAGATATCTCATAAACTTTTTCTTGCTGGAATGTCAGAACTCATGCAGGTGTGGCGCAGCACTGAAGAGGACCATCAAGAGCTCACGGCTCCAATGACATCTGATGAGTGGATTCAAACTCTAGACATACATTGATTAATAGGCAAGATAAACCAGGGCTGGGGATGGAGAGCAATAGAGGCAGGACTTGAGTGAATCCAGAATCCAAACACTGGAGAAGTAGTGGACAGAAGTACTCTGCCCACACCACTTTGGTATGTTGCTCTACCATTTGGCCGTTGTTTGACCTGAATACAAATTGTTGAGCCATATCATGATATGCAACTTCTTATAAATGGGCCATCACTTCTTGCTAAGTTTCAGGCAACCAAGGAGGGTGACTATTCAGTTGGAGCCTGTTATCTTGCCATCAACAATCTGCCTAGACATAGGTGCTTCCTTTGCAAAAACATATTGCTCTGTGTTGTAATGCCAGGGCCAAAGGAGCCAAGTACTCATGAACTTAAACAGATGCTTACCCCGTTGAACAATGAGCTATTACAACTCAAGGAGAGTGAGTGGCTCACATCAATATTGCTTCATTTAACACTTACACCAAGATATGGGTGCGCAAGGTGGTGGGGTGAGTTGACTTTGACACTTATGCCTATTCCAGTCCAGAGTGTAACCAATATGTAATCAATGTTTTGAAAGTAAAGACTCTTTACTTTGATACGTTTCATAGACACTAGCATGGTCTTCCCAGAAAGTAGTAATGCAACATCATTAGATGACAAATGCACTTGTTTACCGCTCTGTGACCCTGCAAGGCCTTTGCTCTAAGCCCTCCGCTTTCCTATTGGTGAGATTAGAAATAGCACCACTGTTGCTGTAGTCTGATGTCCCTTAGTTACGTCATTGTACCATGACACAATCTTATCTAGGTAACTGTTGCTGACACTGTTTGTACTTAGCAACGGATAGTTCCAGTTCTAATATCAGGTCTTGCACCATAGTTACCTGGTAATGGTTGTCTCGTGTAATGTTCTCTGTAGCTGCTATGGTCTGAGTGTAGTTATTTTTGTCCTTTACTCATGTACACCCAGACCTTCTCTCTGTAGTATATAAGGAGCCCTTTAAGGGTGTTGATAGTACATCCTTCATTTCACCATTTACTTACCACTTACCAGTGAGACAAGACTTGAGCCCAGCTTGTCTAACTTGTGTAGCTAGTAGTCTTAATAGATACTTCTGCACCCTATAGCTTTAGCGACCAACTACTTTAGTTAGGGTTAGATAGTTCCCACTTGCAGCTTCACTAGTTAAGTTCCAGGCTGAGGATCCAGCCTTCCCTGATAAGCCCCACGCATCATAGCACACTCAGTGGGAAAACTTCCCTTTACTAAAGGAACCTTGGTGCTTTGCTACTAGTGAGCGCTCTACTAGGTTAGGCGGACTAGACTCAGTCTCATCCACTAGTACTGTTACTGTTATGACCTTACAACTCCTTGACTGGACACATCTTAACTGATAGTGTACACTTGAGATAACAAACCCTGCCTTACCAAGCCATCTTCATTCCACCAAGATAGCTTCCCATTACTACGCAGTAGCTCTTGGTCACTACACATTAGCTGTTGCCTTTGTCATTTTGCCAAGGCAAGAGTTACTGCTGCATAACATCAACAACATCTTAATCTTTTGCAAAGACCCCAAAGATCACCTAGGCCACATTGTAGTAGGGGTGGCGCTCAGGGCGCTTGTACATATATCAGGTCACGTGTTGGTGCTATCCATCATCTCTTCCACCACCCTCCGGGCGTGTCCACCATGGTGACAGGCTGTGGGACCCTATAGCGCCTGTGGTGAAGCCGACGCGACCTACCGATGGGTCAACTCCTTTTTAGAGCACGTTTCTTAGCCTCTGCGTGCAACAAGACACGCCTTTACTGAACACACACTTTTTTCACGTCACCAACACGGCATACCTAGACGCGAACGGAAGGTGGAGGGTAACAGCTCCAGTCAAATTTCAGATCTAGCCCAGTCAAATTTGAACCGGCAAACTTTACCAGCGCCTAACGTGTCTAGTAGTGCATGGTTTTATGGTTGTAGGCCCCCTGGTTAGCAGCCTGCACATGTACAGTTTCCAGCCCTATGTGCCCCCAGCTGCATTTCATTGCTTACTATCGCATTCAGCATGCCTGAGAACCTCATACACAACTCACCACCAGCAGTTCAGTGGGCACATGCCACTGCAGCCAGCAGAGCAGTACACCATGCACAGTGGAAAGTTGTGTTGCCTGCAGCACACCACTGAGCAACGCAAACAGCATGAAGCTCTGGCATACCACTCAGCTGGCAGGTATGCTCCACTGTGCATAAGGTGGTGATGGCCAGCCATCTCCATGTGGCGGTGTGGCCACAGAGTGCTTTTGGGTTATACCTTGCACAAAACCCATTGTAAAAACACCTGCAGTGTTTGTTATCTATCTCAGTCAGTGCTGAGCCAAATGGGCTCAAACAACTTGCCTGGGCTAGCCAGGACAGCTGATTATTACATATAATGATATCAGCTTACATAAGCATGTATTTTATATGCTGAAACACTTGCAGCAGTCTGGTGGGTTCTTTA
The DNA here is from genome assembly GCA_019623705.1 of Ceratobasidium sp. 428. Classification (NCBI taxonomy): domain Eukaryota; kingdom Fungi; phylum Basidiomycota; class Agaricomycetes; order Cantharellales; family Ceratobasidiaceae; genus Ceratobasidium; species Ceratobasidium sp. 428. The sequence goes on along the minus strand of WSTJ01001182.1, from coordinate 4,536 downwards.
CGATGGGTTTTGTGGCATACTGTAGACAGACATGTGACCAGCATCATGAGATTGCTCCAAAAGTCGCCTTTAATGAACATTTGTGTTTTCAAACTGGGGGATGATACACGTCATGTACCAGGTGGACAGAGCCAATCTCAGAAAACATTTCAAATCCTTGTCATAGTGGTATGCTGGCTGCCCATTGATGTTTAAAACAAGGAAGTGCTTCCTAGTGAGTGTGAAGCAGTGACACTGGATTCCCTCTACTGTTTCCACCTTGTCCAAATTGACATGCTAGAAAAAGTGTTGCTCCTGGGGTTACTTCACAATCTACTGTTGGCTTGGGAACTTTTACTTCAGGAGCATAGCACAAAGATAGTGTAGGCAAGACACTGCAAACATTTGGTCAGCAAAACATGATAACTGGGGCATGAGGATGTACTCTAGGATTGCTGTATTGAAGTTGTTAGTCATGTGCCAAGCAGAGTACCAGCTGAGCCTTTTGGGTGCTGATGACCAAGTGTTAGTTGCACAGAAGTGCAGAGACAGGGATGGAGTACCCACTCTCAGAACACAACTAGACAGGGTGTTGGAAAGAAAGCATCAGGCTGCACTAAACCTATATACATAGATAAGCCACAACAAGATCAACATACACAGCACCTGGTGTGATTTTGAGTTATATAGTAATTGGCAACACAACATGAAATGAGAAGGCACTGCATGCTGGAAGAATCTATATCTTGGTGTTTGATGAGATGGGTAGAGATGGCACATAAATACAGAAGAGCATGCTGCATATGAAAAATTTAGACCTAGAACCAAACCTTTAGCTGGTGTGAGATTGCATGAGTATATAGATGCATGCAAACTGCCCAGTCCAAGTCTAAGCATTGCAGCTCCAGGCCTACACTTGTGGTTGTGGGAGAAGTACCCCCCCTTCAGGCTAAATACTCCAAACTACAGGCTAAATAATCCAAACTACAGGCCTATTACCCCTGGCTCCAAGCTAGATCTTCCCATCTCCAGTGTAGATATGTCCATCTCCAGGTCAAATACTTGGGCCTTTGGTGTGACTACTCACAGCACTGAATTGTTCATGGCTTCAGATGCAGCACCCAACTCTGGGTGGAATACCCCTCACTCCAGGCCAAATACTCCCAGCTTTTGGTCAAAAGCTGCTGACTTTGGGCTAAATACTCATGTCTCATGAAGACCTCCTTGTCTGTGGACATGATGCCTACCCTTGGGTTACGTATGTACCTGCCCCAGGCCAAATACTCCTAACTCTGGGCCAAATACTTCCTGGTCAGGGCCAGATGTCACATGAACCTTGGCCAGACTGCATCTCACTTCAGTATACATCTTCCACCAGACACATCCCTCACATCTGTAGCACTCAGTGGTACTTCAGACCCATTGCTGTTGCTTTTTCCATAACCTACAGGGTTAAAGATGGTGAACAATCTGTATCAGTTTCAAAAGACTTGCATCCTGGAAAGTGTTTTGCTCACATCTTGCTGAGTTTTGAGCAAATTTCAATTTCAACTTCAGATCTATGACCACGCCAGATGGGCACATCACTGGTGTGTTGGCAGCCCCACCACACTCCCTAAGCTGTACAAATCCCATCTGCACCCTTTTTCTATGTTCACAGTCTGGCCCTTGGTGTGGACGACTGCAGTATGCCTTGGAGAGGTATGGACCATGCATATGAATGCCCCTAGCCACCCAACACACATAGTGGAATCCTCTGTGCTGTGAGCAAGAACATTTTTCTACTCCAGGCATGCATATTCCTTACTGTGGGTGTACACCACTCCCACTCCAGGTATGAATTGCCCTTACTCTGGGTAGTAGCCACCCATACTCCAGGCAGTAATCACCTGTACTCTGGGCATTAACTGCCCCTACTCCCGGCACAAACTAGCCAGACTCTGGGCATGAACTACCCCTACTCCAGGCATTAACCAGTGGTACTCCAGGGACTGACTAGGTCAACTTCTGGCCAAATACTGGGTACTCCAGGCAAACTCCCCAGAAATCCAGGTACTATTAGGTTTCTGAACCGAGATGCTGTGGTCAAAGTGACACGAAAATGACCAGTTCTGTTGCTGAAGTCAGCAAACAGCTTTGATTGGCTCCATTTGTGTGTCTAAACAGCTTGAACAGCCTACTTAATCTGCCTCCACAGAAGGGGGTTTGTCTAGTTACTGCAAGCAGCGGCAGCTAGAACACACTGGAATGGTCTTTTACCAGTCTGCTGACGCCGAAGTTGCTTTGCTTAGCCTTGTGCATGCAATTTGGGCAGGACATCTCAGAAACTTTAGAGCTGGCTGTGGTGGGTGTTAGACTTGATCTTGCCACATACAATGCTGGAACAAAGGCAGAACATGTTTCTGAAGGTAAAAAAAATCAGGATACGAACACACAATCCACAAATACATACCTTTGATTTCCCATCCAAACCTTGAAGTTCTGCCTTGATCTGCACAGCCCAATTGTTGTGACCTTGGCCACGACCCCCCTATCTTTTCTCCTTTCTCATGGCCCACTCCTTACTTAAGCCACACTACCGCAAATGGCACCTTCTAGAAGCTGCCATTCACCCTGCAGCCTTGACTCACCCTTTTGTGACTCGACACAGCTTCGCACAGTCAACCGCAGCACTCTTGGTTCCTAGTCACTCCTTTACAATTGGTCGACTCTTCGTATTTAACCAAACTTGCCTATGTACTGCCTCATCTACCATGAATGACTCACTTACACACAGACCATGTAGATACAGTATATAAGGCCTGGCAGCAAGTCTGGAAACCACAGCTTGCTTTACTTCGTCAATACTCATTGAATACTATCACATCTTCATCACTTTACTTTACATAAGCGCAAGCCACTGGATAGTCGTCTTTACTATCTGTAGTCAAAGACTTTACCTTTAGATTGAGCCAGCAACTTTGCAATCTTAAGACGCCTTAAGCCACTTAGTCAGTCAACTAGAGTATAAGACTTGACCCTTCAGAGCAACTTAGTCAATTGACTAGAGTAGAAGACTCACCTTCAGTACTTAGCTAACAAGCGCCATCTAAGTACTTTGGATCGCCACCCCTTACAGTCCACAAGGGACCCACAAGACGCAAGGGCCAACTAGCCACAAGACCACAAGGGTCTACCTTTGCGCCAATCATCAAGCCACAAGTCCAAAGGGACTACTGCCACGCATCAGATCTTAAGTAAGGCTATTAAGTGCCTTAATCTGTCACTCTCTGCCCGTGGTATATTGTCCTAGAACAGGTTGTGACACCAATGCACTGTGCGCTGCTCATGCTTGCGCTCCCATTCATCTGTGGTCTGGCTTAGCTTGGCTTGCATCTTCTCCAACCTTGCTCCCGACATTGCTCTTGTAGCTTGGCAATTGACCCAGGTCTTGGAGCTCCTCAACCTGGGAGATGCGCTGGAGTGGCAGCTGGGTGTCATGACCCATGACACATATATTCCTTTTGATCATATCTATGCATGGACGAAATTCTCCGAGTCAGGTTTAATCAGATATCTGCAATTCAGATATAAGGTTACTGCTTAGTTAAACTTATGTGATAACCACTGCTCATGTACTCAAATGATCAAGACTCTTTGTCATAGTTCCTGCATCCCTTAGATACTTTTTCACTGTTACATGTCAGTTCTCATACCCACAGCTGACATTCTGTGAGATGTTGTCTAGTTACATATGAATATATCAGGGAGAGTCTGCAAGCCTTAAGCCTCAGAACTCAACCACTTGCTTCCTCACGCCCTCCTTTTAGTGAAAGCATCCCATTGGGCTCTATCAACACTCTTGGCTCAGCTTCTATAGCAAGAGCCCCTTACTTCTTCTGGAGTCTTGTCTCTCTCCCCCTTCTACCTGCATTACAAAAAGTTGGCATTTAAATTTAGCACCCAATTCTAAATTCACTAAATTCAGCTAAATTGATCAAATGCCCCCCTTAAACCACTTTTTTGAGCCTCCAGTCCTCCAGAATGCTTGTGCACAATAACCCTGTGCCCTATGCACTGCGCTGCTGGTACTAGGTGTGCTAGGGAGGCAGCGACACTGGGTTTTTCTAACTCTGAATTCACTAAATCTGCTAAGTCAAGGTTAAATTGACCTAAGTCTAGCTGAATGAAAGCGTACAAATGCTAAGTACCCTAAGTCCATGAATTTAGCTATGCTTAGACCAGTTTAGCTAAATGAAAGTGCACAAGTTTTTCTGATGTGTCCTTCAAAGCCTGGACCTTGTTGGACTCTGTGCTACCTGATAGTTGCAGTCACATTGTAGTTGGGCTTGACATTGGGTTTGAGTGAGAACACTTGTTGGGTTGGCAGGAGTATTGAAGAAACAAACGGGAATAGCAAGGTAGTGGTATTGATCAGTGCCCTCTGCTGTGTCACAACCCTGAACTATCTAAGGTGTGAGCTCGCTCTTATGTCCGTCGAGGGACTCGGTACGCTTTGCGCTTGTGCTGAAGGTGTCTTGTTGCGACCCACTTGTGAGTGCGCCTCGTGGCTACGAT
>WSTJ01001181.1:0-14577 GCA_019623705.1 Ceratobasidium sp. 428 | reverse complement strand
CCTATCCTCACATACCAGAACTGCTGGTCCCACATCCCAGGCAGAGTCCTCCCCCTTCCTCGGAGCACTTATAACCAATGTGCCGTGCCAATTTACTCCACGATGCACCCCTCCTCACCAAGTTCAAAGGCAAAGCACTGGATAGAGCAGCACCTAGGCGATACCACGCCAGCTCCGGATCGAGCAACACTATTTCAGTGCTTGTATCGACTCTCAGGTTCTCTCCGTGCCAGCTATGGTCAGCTCACGGAAACACACTGGCTTAATCTTCTCTCAAACCGCTGGCTGTGCGACGAGCATTTAAATGCATGTGGCGAGTACATCAACAAGAAGACTGCGTGTAATACAACCAAGATATTGTCGACCTTTTTCATCCAAAATCTTAGGGATAACCAAGAGCGCCACCCTGCAGTCTGGTCTCCTCAAAAACCCTATGAAATTGACAAGCTTGTTACTCAGCAAGTTACCCAAACACTTCTTATCCCAGTAGATACACCAGGTCACTGGTCCCTTGTCGTTGTCGATATTCCCGCCCGTACCTATTCATTCACGGATAGCTTGGATCTACAGTCTCAAGAAGCTCCTGGCAATGTTGCATCGATGCTAAACTGGTGGCTCTCTTCAATCTTGGGTACCACGTACATACTGCAAGCAGCGCCCCGCGCTTTTCCGGCAGAAGCTCAACGCGACGGCCATTTGTGCGGTCCATTTGTCATGTCAACTATGGCGCATATAATGTTATCTACTCCCATTTGGAGCTCAGAGCGAGCTGGTTTGCATCGTATGCATTGGTTCTTGATGCTCACCGAGTCAGTAAAGCGTTCTGATGTGAGTTTAACTTTGTTTTATTGTCAGATTGCATCGCTAACTCTAGAATCTCAAGGATATTGGTGTGACCAGCTCGTGCAACGTAGTTGATTTGGAAGAATCGAACTCTGAACCTGGCTCAGATGTTGAGTTGATCTCAGTCTATGAGTGCAATATCAAGCGAAAAGTGCCGGATGAGTCTGACGTGCCCCCACAACCGAAACGACTGAAGCAAACACAGCTTCCTTTTGCTCCTATTTCACGAGAGGAGTGGGTCTTGCAAGAAGAGCGACGCAAAAATCAGCTACAAGAGGACGAAGCGTTTCACAACGAGCTTGAGAGAGAAGCAAGAGAGCAGAAAAAGCTTCGGGATAAGGAGAAGGCGAGACTAAAGAAGCAAAAACAGAGGGCAAGGAAGAAGGCTGAAAAGACCCAGGCATTGAACGAGAGTGTGAGTACTTATAACCTGGCTGTATGCGCAATTCTAACGAAATCGAAGAAGTCTAATTCAACATCTGAAGCTCCTGTAACTGCGGAACCGGCTCCTGGCCCCTCACATGTGTTTCACCCAACAGGACACCTTACTAAAGGCGTCGCTGAGCTCTCACGCCCTCACCGTCAGTCCAAGAAGATGCTTAAGCCATCGAAAGCTTCAAGTAAGGAGGGCATACAGCCAAATGTGGAGAAGGTGGCAAAGCGGGTGAACTGGATGAGCCCGTTCTTATGGTCGTATATTCAAGCTGCCGTTACAACTGTGGGCTATCCTTGGAGCCCAGTTGAGATCTCCAAGCACCTCAAGAAAGAAAACTACGAACTGTTTCATGGCTTTTCTCCTCAGCGGATCAGTGACTGGCGCGATCCCACAGTAACTGACGACTTTGTCTGGAAGGAATCTGTCCAGAAAGCGACATCCCATGGGAACCATCCCCAAGGTGTGAGTGTTAGACACACTGTTTTGGTGAGTCAAATGTCCTTTCTTTGATGGCATCCAGATACTAATGCCATTGTCAAACCTCTAGTATGAGTATCCAGAGGTTGTTGACACTATCAAACGGAAACTTACACGGCTTCGATCCCTTGGAGTACCTCTTGGCATGACTACAATCCGAGCTCTCATGATTGCAGTTATCAAGAAGGACGCACCTGACCTCTTTAAGCGACATGTTCATGCAGACAAGCTCTTTTCATGCAGCTACTCTTTTGTGCGATCCTTTCTCCACAAAGAGATGAGCTGGTCCTTTTGGCGTCCAACTCGAGCTGCACAATTGACGCCGGCCAACATAGATACTGTACTTCAGCAGGCATTTCTACGGATGGCATGCCTGGTCCGTGATGAAGACATACCGTCTTGTTGCATCGTCAACGCAGATCAAACTCAAGTCGTCTACAGCCATGGATGCGAGTATACCTGGACCCAACAAGGTGAAAAACAAGTTCCTGTTGTGGGAAAAGACGAAAAGCGCGCATATACCCTGCTTATTGGTGTCTCCAACAACGGAAATGCACTCCCTTTCCAAGCAATCTATGCTGGCCTCACTCGGAACTTGGTGCCTCATGAATCTGCTCCTGGTTATGCTGAGGCTCAAAAGCTTGAGATGCAATTTGAACCTTCGCTCACAAAAACCTATTGGGCTACACAAGCGACTATGCGCAGCTATGTGACTCACATACTGGTGCCATACTTTCGGAGCCAGATAGAGCTCCACAAGCTCCCAGAAGACCAGCGCTGCATCTTTCAAATCGACGCCTGGTCTGTCCACCGATCTGCCGAGTTTCGTAATTGGATAGCTACGACTTACCCATGGATTACTCTCCAATACATCCCCGGAGGATGTACTGGGTATCTCCAAGCGTGCGACGTTGCACTGCAACGTGTGGTTAAGGCTGCTATCCGTCAGCAAGCCCTATCCGACCTTGTCAATGAGACAACGGAGGCGATTGAAGGTGGCGCCAACATTGAAACATTCAAGAACACTAACGCTCTCAAAACCCTCCGAGATCGATCAGTTTTCTGGATGATTCAAGGATACAAAGCCATCAATAACCCAGAGCTCATTCGTAAGGTACGCATCGCTACACCTACAAGTGTTTATATGCTTATATGCTTCTTTCTTAGGCATTTGCACTCTGTGCAGTCCCAAACTCCCCATTCAACCTATCGTACGAGTCACTTACGAGTCATGCTGCGCGAAAAGCTTTGATAGCCTTAAAGTCATCCGATCCCGACTTTCACCGTGAGCTAATGATGGGAGCATCAAACGACCCGGTGGATGGGACACTCGAGGACGGGCCTAACGAAGTAGATGACGAAATTGAGGGATCAGTGGACGATATTCAAGGAGTTATAATGACCTGCTCGAGTCGATCTGACCTTAACAGGGCTCTCGCGGACTGTGAAGATGGGTATGAGAGTGAAGACGATTGTTCTCCGCTGGAGAATCCGACGGAAGGCTCAGCCAGGGTCTCCTCCCGGTTGCTTCGTTAAGTATCGCCACCAGACGACACCTTAAAGCGAAAGCAATCATTAGACACGGCTTAACATGTTTTTATTGCGGGCTTTTATGTGCTAGATGTGTTTATATATTCTCCTTTCTTAGTATATACATTCATATGTGTCCCCACCGGCGATTCAAGGAGGGACGGGGGACGCTTCAAACGATAGCGGCGGGGCGACTTGGGAGGAGACGGGGGACCGCCGCTACGATCTTGCGAGTACAGTAACCTGTTGAAGCGAATCAAAGGTTATGATAAAGTAAATATTACTTAGCGCAGTAATCGAAGCGATTGAGCTCGATACAAGAGACGAAGGGATAAATGAGTATATGCCGATGATTTATTCAGTAGCTTTCAACGCGGCTTATATACAGTAAGAACAAACGCATACATGAGGTACAGAAGGTACTGCGGGTACTGCGGCGAAGAGTTCTTCGCATGTGCAGCTAGGTCAGGCGGGAGGACAGAAAACAGCGAAGCAGAGAAGAGAAATGGACCATACGAGAGAATGTTAAGATGTCTTCTCGGTGGAAGTTCAACACCTTCTGCCCTATCTGCTCACCACCAAGAACTACCTGACTGCTGCTTCCCAGTATGACCACCCGACCCACAAATTTTTGTTCGTATCACAGCACTCCTGCTCCCGCCCGTCAGTCTGGCCGGGTACTACCTGAACCCGGCCCGTGCCCCACAATAATAGTCCATGATGTGTCGCAACTCGCGCACAGAAATAAATCATACATGGCACATCATTCAGACACAATAAGTGAGTTATATATATTCGCGTTAAAAACTATCTAGTTATAGTATTCGTTGAATCTACGCTTAGGTCCGGAGGTTCTGCCTCGGCAGCTTCCCAGCGGCTAAACTCATCACGAAGGCTCATATCAAATGTTGTAAATTCGAGCCTGATATGGTAATCTCTGTGGTGCTAGGCGATTCTTTACCGGCTTGACGCAGATCTCCGTTCTACTTTTCTATGCTCGTGTCCTTTGACATGTGGCGCGTTGTTCTTCTTGGGGTCGGGTTTGTCTCCGAGCCTTCCGTGCAGGCGTCAGCCAGTCTGGTTTACTCCAGCGTAAGCACATGGTGCTGGATCTTGGAATGGAGTGGTTGCAATGCGTTCATTGGTCAGTGCTTCGGTAACTTCGTGATGGTTGCACTACGATATGGGCTTACCTATTCGCTTGAAGTTTTTTGCCCGTGGACGGTGACTGGGGTTACCAGAGTATAAAACCTCTCTCTCGCTCGTGTTTATTGCGGTAGGCGACTCATATCAATCATGGCAGGTAGGTTTTCATTGGTCTATAGTCTCAATACGAGCTAGTCCTTCTCCATATTCACGTGTTTCAACCACCCACCCTTACTCCAGACGCCGTCCAATCCGAGCCAGTTCGATCCGGGCGCACCAAAAATGTGCATCCAAGTGTCACCACACTCATGACACCAATAGAAGGGTGGTTTACGGCAAAAACTATGATTTACTGATTATCCCGTGCTTCTCGGGTATCAAACGCTGGAACCTCGTGTTGTGATACTTGCCACAGGTTTGCGGCAGATCATCGATTAACCATTTCAGGTATCGCCGACATGAAACGGCAAACCTCTAGAATCTCGCTCCGGATAGCTATTCCATCCTTCGGCTTGATAGAAGTAAGATAAGACGCTTGCGAGGTCACACGCACAATCAGTCGCGGGCACGAAGACAAAACCTGCACATTGAAGAGCGGCTGCCGTATTAGGCAAAGTCGATAGGAGTTATAATAGCTTGACCAAGCGGACAGAGGATACACGATTTGCGATTGATCTTCTCAGTCCATCTTACCAGCTCATCCCCTTTGCATTTTCTATGATGAATGCCACAAGGTACGTTGTGTGTCAAATTACAATAGACATAATACGTTTCAGCCCTCTGAGTTTCGTCTTTATTAGCGGGACTACGTCCGAAGAACAGATCGTATTGACGATCACGAATGAAACAGACGCAGCACTTCTCACCCCGGATAGCGATCCAGACAAGCCGTCTCGCTTGCGCAAGTTGGGAATCTCATGGTTCCATCGATATAGACGATTGGGCAATCTATCTGATATAGAGGAAGCGTGTGCATGTCTGGAGCAAGTCGTTGAACTCACTGTGGGCGGTCAACCAGACAAACTAGCAGCCTGTCTCAATGACCTCGGAATCTCAAGACAAAGTCGATTTAAGCGACTCGGTGATCTTGCCGACCTTGACAAGGCAATTGAATGCGCGTCACGCGCAGTTGAGCTTGCTGCAGACGGTCACCCGGACAAACCAGGTCATTTGAGCAATCTTGGAAACTCGTTGCAACTTCGATTTGAGCGGCTCGGACATCTCGCAGACATCGACAAAGCAATTGAATGCATGGCACAAGCTCTTGAGCTCATTCCACAGGGACACTCAAGCGAACCAACCATTCTTAGTAACCTTGGAGTCTCTTGTTCTGCTCGATTTGAACAGCTCGGCAATCTCGCCGACATCGACAGGGCAATTGAATGTCAGTCACGGGCGGCCGAGCTCACTCCGGACAGTCACCTGGACAAACCAAACATTCTTAATAACCTCGGAGGCTCGCGGCTCAATCGGTTTCAGCAACTGGGGCATCTTACCGACATCGAAAAGGCGATTGAATGCATATCACAGGCTGTTGAGCTCGCTCCAGACAGTCACCCAGACAAACCAGGCAGCCTGAACAATCTTGGAGGCTCATGGCTCTGTCGGTTTGAGCGACTAGGGGACGCTACTAGCATCGATAAAGCAATCGAATATCAAGCACGAGCTGTTGAGCTCACCCCGGACGGTCGCATAGACAAACCAGTCTCTTTGAATAATCTCGCAAACTCATTGCGAGCTCGGTTCAATCAACTTGGCGATCTTACCGATATTGAGAAAGCAATTGAATGTGCATCCCGAGTAGTTGAGCTCACTCCTGAGGGTGACCCAGACAAACCGTTCTATCTGAGTAACCTCGGAATCTCAATGCAATGTCGGTTTGAACGACTCGGTAGACTCACTGATATTGACAGGGCAATTAAATACATCTCACGAGCTGTAGAGCTCACCCCAGACGGTCACCCGAACAAACCAGGCACCCTGAACAATCTTGGAGAATCATGGCGAATTCGGTTTGAAGAGCGGGGCAATATTATCGACATTGATAAGGCAATTGAATTCATGTCACAAGCTGTCGAGCTTGCTCCAGAAGGTTACCCAACGAAGCCAGCCTATTTAAGCAACCTCGGAAACTCGTGGGTCTGTCGGTTCAACCGACTTGGCGACCTTGCTGACCTTGACAAGGCAATTGAATGTCATTCACGAGCGGTTGAACTCACTCCAGATGGTCATTCAGACAAATCACGCTGTCTGAACAATCTTGGACTCGCATGGCAGAATCGATTTGAGCGATTGGAGATTCTCGCCGACATCGACAAGGCGATTGCATGCGCATCACAAGCGGTTAAACTCACTCCAGATGGCCACCCAGACCGGCCAAGCCGGCTGAGCAACCTCGGAAACTCGTGGGGTCGCCGGTTTGAGCAACTTAGCAATCTTGCTGACAATGACAAGGCGATTGAATTGCAATCTCAAGCTGTCAAGCTCGCTCCGGACAGTCATCCAGACAAAGCAGGCTGTCTGTATAACCTCGGAAACTCGTGGCGTTGTCGGTTCAAGCTGCTAGGAAATGTCACCGATATTGACACGGCAATCGAATTCAGGTCACGAGCTGTTGAACTCACTTCAGATGATCACCCAAACAAACCAAGCTATCTCAAAGGCCTCGGGGCCTCATGGCAAGCTCGGTTTGAGCGGTATGGTAGAATCGAAGATCTGGCTGCCGCTGCTCAGTTTTTCCAGTATGGCGCCGAGCTCGCTATAAGCAGCCCAAGCACCCAGCTTCGATGCGCTCGACTCTGGGCCACGCATTCTTTTCGGCTTGGCCATTCTCCCCTGAGCGCACACAAGAGAGCATTTTCTCTGCTTCCACGGCTTGTCTCACTGGGTCAGACCGTGCAGGAGCGATATCACTCTCTCCTCTCAATTAACGACCTTGCTGCTGAAGCAGCTGCTTGGGCTGTATCTGTTGGGCTGCATGACTTGGCGCTAGAATGGCTAGAGCAAGGGCGATCAGTGGTCTGGAGCCAGACACTTCAGCTCCGGACGCCATTCGATGAGCTTGCTAAAGTCGATCCAGATTTAGCGGACTGCCTGAGGGACACTGCTTCCCAGCTTGATGTGGCTAGCTCGCGGTCAAATTTTGCACGCATATCCATGGAGCCTCAGCAGAACGTAGAGCTCCAGGCCCGGCGGCATCGCTATTTGGCAGAGCTATGGGATGAACTCCTCACCAAGGCTCGCCAGCTCCCTGGTTACGATGGCTTCATGCTTCCTCGGACATCAGCGGAACTCAAGAGAGCTGCTACGGATGGTCCGGTTGTAGTCATCAACACACATAGTACTCGCTGCGATGCACTCGTCATCTTTCCGGATTGCCATGATGTAACACATATACCACTCAGCATACTTGGAGATAAGAAGCTCGTAACGACTTGCTCACAAGTGATGTCTTTGGTAGGTCGTTGGGGAAGTGCTCGGGGTGTCAAGTACTTTCCCTTAGCAGATTCACATGACCATCTTCAACCTCTAGCAAACCTTTGGTTGGGCGTGGTAGAGCCCGTATTGAATACGCTCGAACGCACGGTAAGTCCGTTTAGCTCTTCTTTCTATAAAATGTTTAATCCCCTAATTCTGTTTCAGTGTACACTATCAAAAGATAACCTGCCCCATGTGACTTGGTGTGCAACCGGGGCCCTCTCATCCCTGCCTCTTCACGCGGCTGGTTTGTACAATGGCCAGTCACCTAACGCCTTCGATCTTGTCGTCTCATCCTACACACCTACACTGAGCGCACTGCTCCCTAGAAGTGACCAAACCGCAGAACAAGCTCATGGAGTTCTTGCTGTCGGTCAAGCAAACGCACCCGGTCAACCAGCTTTGCCAATGACCGTTGAAGAGCTCGCCATTGTCAAGAAGCACATCGATTTGACTATCTATCACCAGCTCGATGGAGCGTTAGTCACCGTTGAAGCCACTCTAAATGCAATGGAACAGCACAGCTGGGTGCATCTCGCATGTCATGCACTTCAGAACCGTGATAATCCCAGCCACAGCGCCTTCTACCTCTACGACGGCTGCCTCACGCTCGAAGAGATAACCAAGCGACATTTTAAAAACAAGGGCCTGGCGTTTCTATCCGCTTGTCAAACCGCCACTGGGGATAACAGTCTGCCAGATGAAGCGACGCACCTGGCCGCCGGGATGTTGACGGCCGGATATCCGAGTGTGATAGCGACGATGTGGTCGATCAGGGACGAAGATGCACCGCAAATTGCGGATGGAGTTTATGCGGAACTAATGAAGGAAGGAAAATTGAATTACAGGAACACGGCGGTCGCGCTCCATAAGGCAATAGGGAAGCTACGGGAGACTGTTGGTCTGGAATCCATTGATCGCTGGGCGGCGTTCATTCACGTTGGCGTATAAGCGCTTGACATGAGGTCGAGTCTGTTCCGAACAGTGATTTATTGCTGATGATACGGCTACAATCCACATGTAGTGGATTCAAAGAGTTCTAATATATATGCCATACATGTATACATGCGCCTCTCAGCGGCTGGGGCCCAAAAGAAAAGAAACATAAAAGTACAGCGGTGAAATCACATGTATCTTGCCTTTGAGCCTTAGGCTTACTTCCAGCGCAAGTGCGGGTTGCTTGTCAGTTGTGACTTGGTTGCACGTACGTGAGAAACTAGTACCTCGTCTTCTAGAGTTTGCATTATTTAGGCTGTAAGAAACTTGTATTTCATATGACAGGAGCCCCCCCACGGATCGATAGCTTACCGCAGTGAATAACGCTACGAGAATCTGAGCACGCACCGGCGTATACAGGAATCGATTGGAGCGCCACGGACAAGCGTATATGAATTCGGTAGGCGGTTATCTGGGTTGCAAAACCCGGCCAGGATTTGGCGCTCATTAACAATTCGCCTGTGGACGACTGGCTTGTGTATACGTTGTACAATATAATCCGCTAACCTTGAACTAGCCTTTTCCTACGCGTATATTTAGGTTGGGTCGCTGATTAGAATGAATTCCTGCGCTATTATTGCCCGAAACTGTTTTGTTTGTGGTCCATTTAGACTGTCTGCGTTCCGGTCATATTGTCTCAAGAGACAACGAGCGATCGAGGGAGATTGGGGGGTTTCACGGCGGGGAAATTGGGGCTCAACTGGTACCTCAACGGGACCCCAACTCACGTTCGACTGCTACTATCTAAGCCAATTCTAACCCTCCTTCCCCCTCAGTTGGACGTTAAAAGGATACATCTGGCTCATGAGCTAGTATCCTGTGCGAATCTAGTGTAAATATCGCGCATATAGGATAGATATCTGAAGGTTTTGGCTCTCGGCGCTTAACTGGTAGGCCGGCTCTCGGTCCGAGTTGGGGCCAGTACTTGAGGCACTAAGTAGGTATCAGCAAAGGCATTATTTCTTCTCGAGAATTAGCGCTGTGGTCTGTGCCGCTGGTCTTAGAGCACCACCATTCGTGCGTAGCGAGGGAGTTATGCTCACGCTTTATACTTGAAGATTAAAAGCATGTTATAGTGGTTGGGCAGAAGAATAGCGCCAGTGACAGAAGCTTGACAATCTTATGTAATTCACCAGTTCGAGTTAGTGAAGAATCAGGATATACACGGAGACTAGATCAAAATAATTTATTCAAGTCGGTAAATTCGGAATGAATAATAAGACGGTTATTCATACAAAGCTACAGATCCGGAAGTCCTTAATATTCCTCCTTTTCATTCGCTTTCTTGAGTATTTCTTGGTAGTCTTGCCCTAGCTTTGCAAGCGTTTTACTTCGTACTACAAAACGATTAATGGAGGCACGCGCTGGGAGTCTCGGACTTACCGAAGATGCCAAGCACGTCTTTCAACAAATCGCGCTTGTTCATATTCAACACCGTTGATTGCCAACGTTCTTCTCGACCTGGCTTCCAGTAAAGTGGGCCACACAGCTCCTTGACTAGCTCCTCGGCCTTGGCTCGGAAGGCTTCATCCGCCAGTCGTTTGGCGTACAAGAGTAGGGCTTGCTTATACTCAGCGGGACTATCAAGAAGCTTTGCAGCCGCTAGCCTTGACTCTAAGTGACCTGGATGATGATCGTGTCAGATTCGTCGTAGGGGCAGCCAAGTCACAAACCCAGAGTTAGCGCGGCGTTATACCACTGAGGACGTGGGATTGCGCTAGTATCCGCGTCCGGCCCCCGTAACTCAGTCAACGTTGTCTCCATATTTGCGAGCACTCCGCGCCCTGAGCTCGGTCCTCGTTGACGACTGGTCCAAGCGTCACTTCCATCTGCCCATCGAGGTTCACTGACTCTGGTCCAGGACCTGAGCGTCGGCTCGTACGAAACGGCTATGCCAGACGAGAGGATAATGAGATGCGAGCCGTTGGCACGGAGTTGGACCGAGTCGATCGAGACATTGTCCGAAAGGAGAGGGAGTATCGACACCGGGGTAAACAGCGCGGCGGGGTTTCTGATATTCCTATAATTCAAGATGAGATAAGGCTGAAATGTTGATTCTGCCACTCACCATGAGTAAACCATCCCGGTGGTGGATATGGCTAGCAAGAACCACTTGGTAGCTTCGAGGTGCGAGCACGGAGAATCGAGCATGACAGTGGCCATAGCTCTAGAGGATCACTTAAATCAAAGACGTAAATTTAAGTCTCGCTAAGCACACCTTCTGCCCGTGTTGGTATAGAAGTTAATAGCTCCGTCTTCCAGCGCAACCGCAACAAATGTCACGTTTGCGACAACGTGAGTGGCAGCGCCAGGCAAGTAGTCCAACCAATTCGTCTCCGTCTTGCGGAAGTAGTTGATCTCGGTAGGTTTTTCGGCTACATAAACCCGTCAAACGTTGTTCGTCGCAATCAAACAACACATACGATCGTCGGAGTTTTTGATCTCAACTGTATCCGCATCTTTATCCGACCCCTCGACCGGACAAGTCAACAAGCTCTTGATACTTGGAACATCCAGGACCCTCGCGCCGGCCATTATTCCACCCTGATCTCCCACAGCCGCGCGCAACTCTTTCACAGGCCCAGCCGGCTCTCGTTTCCTATCCCCACCCAGGGTACGTGGTTTCAGGTTCAACTTGGTCCCCGCGCCCCATGCGTCAATTGGAACCGACATATCCACATCTCCATCGGCGTCGGCAGCAGCAAAGGGAAGGATTGGTGCGGCAGCAAACGCCTCGGCAGCGGAGGTATTCGCCGACGTGCCAGCGACAGGTGCGACAGGGATAGAGGTGGGGATAGAAGCCGGGGTGGTCGTGGACGGGGCGAGGAGCGCGCTCCCAGACGAGCTTAGGTGGCCGATTAAATTCGGTTTGATACGCCGCCGGCCATCTTTGGTAATCGTAACCTCTTGCTGAGCGGGGACGTTGAGCGAGATATTCGTGGTGCCGTTCGTCATAGCTGGTTGTTGCTGTTGTTGGGCCCGTTCATACGCCTCCTTCTCTCTTTGCTGTTCCATCCGAATCTCCGCGTTTCTCGTCTCGAATCCAAACTTCTTGAGGTACTCGCCCTGCACGCTATGAGGCACAATCCCCTCGAGCTCGTGTTCGTCGAAGTCAAACACGGCGATCGTCCCGTCTGACGAACACGCGTAGAGCTTGAGGCCGTCCCAGGACCTAAACACGTGGAGGCAAGCCACAGTTAGTGACGTGACGAAAATCAGGAATTATGAAAAGGGTCCAATAATGAGGCAGGGGTGGCGCAGATCAAATTGTAGACGTACCAGGCTAGATCCATGATCGGTCTGTCAAACACCTCCCGAGCGACAACGAGCGGCCGAGCGTGTTTAGTTTGCCAGACGGATACCGACTGGTCGTCAGCGCCAAGCGCGACCACGCTACAGATGTTCGAAGTTGTGGCCGGAGACGCTGTATTCCGCAGAAATATATGGGGATTGTAGGCCTGGATACGTTAGCTGTCAGTAGTGAATTATGAAACGGATCGCAAAATGTGGAAAACACACCGCTACTTCGACCGTATTCTCGTGCCCCACTAAATTGATGTCGCTTTTCCACTGGTTTCTTTCGATAACTGCCGCAACGAACACATAACCATTGTTGTTCATCGCATTCGATGCAGTGATATGAGCGCCATCTGGCGACCAGCTGAGTAGCGTCAACAGAGGGAAATTTACCTACGCAAGCGACATACCTCAGTCGACGGAAAAATGTACTTCCGGGTGAGTCCTCGAACGGTTTGGTAATTGTTGCTTCAAGGCCCCAATCCGTAGTTCGCCACACCTTGACGGACTTATCGTCTGACTATGGACGTATATTAAGATCAGTTGGTTGATGCCATAAAATAAGGCTTACTTGGGTGGCCAGAAACTGACCGACTGGATCCCACGTTACTCCTTTCACAAAACCTTGGTGTCGGTCGAGTTTAATGAGCGGCTCTACCAGGAAGTTCCGTCGACTTTTAGTTCGGGGAGGCCAGGCTTGTGACTCACCGAGATTATAACCACTCCATATAATAACCTTGGAGTCTAGGCCAACCGAGGCCAAATACCGATCTTCGGGAGCCCATGCTAAGTCTGTTACATCTGATCACCAGCAACTCATGGATTAGGACAACTCGAATGTATCCAAATTAGAGATTCGCGTACCGCTTTCATGTCCAGGCAAACGCTTCAACGCCTTCCAACCTTCGATGTTAACCTCGTCTGAGCCAAATACACGACCACCGCCTTGTCTATATGATAAAATAACAAGATTAATGACATTGATCAATAGAAGACCTGAAGCACGAAGGCCGAGACTTACGGATCGAGGTCCCAAATCATAACAATCGTATCGTCTGAACCAGATGCTAACCATTTGCCGGACCGAGACCATCTAGTGACGAGTACTGGGCCTGACGTCGGTGTAGCATTTAAGATAGTCCCACGGCGCAGTACAGCAATGGTTCAGTTTTCGATAATCCAAAAGGAGATTAGAGTTGTTGTGCCACGTCGTAGCGGAGGTTGGATCGGGGGCCATAGCAACGAGCGGAGTTTGTTTGAGGTGGTTGAAGTACAATGCATAATGGTAATAAATAGCGTTCGCGAACAAGTGGAAGTAGAGTTTCTTAGTAGAGGTTCATCATCGTCATACGATCATCACTCACCCGAGTGCATACTCAGAGTACACAAAATCTTATTTGTCGCTGTCTCCTCCACATCCTTCCGTAGAATAGGTTTTGTCGCCCATATCCGCACTTTAGCATCTGGAGTACGTTTAATACAATCAATTGTCAAAACGACAAGTCATCAAGTAGAACACTCACCCAAACCCCCAGTGGCCACCCGACTCCCGTCCGGATGCACGTGCACCGTGAAAATAGGCTGCCTCTTTTTGTTTATTGCATCTACGAGCGTATCAGTATACCCTCAAACGCGCAAAGGACATCACTACTCACCCTCATGCTTGATCCACGCCGGTTTCACAAGTCGCATCGTGGTCGACCGCAAGTGTTCAGGCGTGCGAACCTTCACGTGATGGCTAAGCGCCGTATACCCCTGTTGTGCACGTGTTGGCCGGCTGGGCTTCTGAAGCCACTCGCGGTCGTCGTCCCTTCTCCCTCTCCTCACCGTCCCGATTTTATCCACTTTCTCAACGCTCTTTTGATATCTCCGTAAATCATCCCCTTTTTAGCCCTCTCGTCGATTGGAATTTCTTAGTTTCTGCATTTTTTGTTGAACCGGAACCGAACCAAGACTCGCCAGGCCTTTTCCCACTTGGTTTTTTTGTGGTAAACATGGGTGCGAATCTGTCCAAGGCACTCGGTGAGTTTGTCTCGTATCTGCTAGTTGAATAAAGCTAATTGTTTCCGTAGCCAAGCTGTTTGGGAACAAGGAGATGCGGTTGCTGATGCTCGGTCTGGACGCGGCCGGCAAGACAAGTGAGTTCTACATGGCAGAATACAACAACCGAAACTCATTCCTATCTAGCAATCCTGTACAAGCTCAAACTCAACCAGAGCGTAACAACAATCCCGACCGGTGCGTCACATTGTGATTTTCATAACTATATCAGGGCTAACTTGATTCGGGACAAACACCAGTCGGATTCAACGTCGAGACAGTAACATACAAAAACGTCAAGTTTAACGTATGGGACGTTGGTGGGCAGGACAAGA